>AWOL01S0029614.1:0-13366 GCA_000715115.1 Nicotiana otophora
CCGATTCCGGAAGTTGGAGTAGGTCCGTAATATCGAATGTGACTTGTGTGCAAAATTTGAGGTTAATCGGACGTGATTTGATAGGGTTCGGCATCGAATATAGAAGTTTGAAGTTCTAAAGTTCATTAAGCTTGAATTGGGGTGTGATTCGTGGTTTTGACGTGGTTTGAGGTGATTTAAGGCCTCAAGCAGGTCCGTGCTATGTTATGGGACTGTTTTGTGTGATTGGATGGGGTCCCGGGGGCCTTGGGTGTGTTTCGGGGTGGTTTCAGACCAAATTGGAATCATTTGCTGTTGATGTTGCTGCTATCTGGTTTCCTTCTTCGCGAACGTGAAGGAATTCATGCGTTCGCGAAGGAGGCTTTTGGGGGCTGCTGGATTTGCCCAGTGCGAACGTGATGGGAGAGACATGAACACGGAGCTGAGGTTGTGGAAGCCTACGCGAACGCGGGTAGGCATATGCGAACACGAAGAGGAAATGAGTTGGGGGCCTGCCAGGCGTTAAGCCTTCGCGAACGCGGCTTGAGGGTCGCGAACCCAAAGGTTAGGGAGTCACCAGGTTCGCGAACGCGGCCATTGGGTCGCGAACGCATAGAGGAAAATGTGGAGGCAGTGTGAACGCGATCGCGAAGAAGGGCGGGCCTGGGCAGATTGGTTTTAGTGCGGGGTTTGGCTCATCACCTGGGCAATATTTGGAGCTTTTGAAGAGGAGACTTTCATTATCTATGTCAAGGTAAGTGATTCCCACCTATTTCAAGTTAAATACTTGGGTTATATATAGATTTTAACATGAAAAATCATGGAAATTTGGAGTTTTGGATGAAAACCTAGAAATTTATATTTTTGGATTTAACCACGAATTTGGGCATGGAATTGAGAATAAATCATATATTTGAGTTCATGACGTTATGGGTAATGTTTATCTTCGAATATTTCCGGAATCCGGGCACATAGGCTGGGGTGAATTTTAGACATTCTTCAATTTGGGTTAGAAAATCACTTTAATAGTTAGGATGTGAACTCTTGAGCATGTATTGACTATTTTATATAACATTTGAATAGCTTCAGGTCGTTTGGCACCGAGATGAGGATTTAAAGCACAATTTTGGACCGGAAAGTAAGCTTTGAGACAAGGTAAGTCTCCTGTCTAACTCTATGAGGGGGAAACTACCCCTAGGTGATATATTTAATATGTGTAACTTGATGGGGGGCTTACATAAGTACAAGGTGACGAGGTCCGCGGTATATATACGTATGTTTCATTGAAAGGTTTTTCGTTAAAGAAATTATAACTCACACGTTTATTCGTGAGTGGGGACAAGGACCCCTTAAAGCTTCTTATTCTAATGGGATCGGGCCGTTCGCCTCGGCAGGATTTATGCACCACACTCTCATGGGAGTGGGCCATTCGCCTCGGCAGGTTAATAGATGCATCTATGGTGCGTGCCGTTCGACCCTCGGCAGTTCACATATTATGATGGGATCGGGCTGTACGCCTCGACATTTCTATAAAATATCGTCATGAAATCGTGTGCAACATTTGGCAAGAAGCTAGTGTATCTATGAGTTCTACCTGATTTGAAGTATAACGACCCATTTTGGTGAGGTCCACTATATATTTATATATATATGCTCCGGTTGAGGAGAAAGTTTTCTAATTGAGAGCTTGAGCCTATTGTAAAGAGGAGAATTGTACCGCATATTTATACTTGTTTATTTTATTTACTTACTCTGCCTCATATTTGTTCACTTCTTTACTGTACCTGATATTATTGGACCGCTAGTGAGTGTCATTGTCAATCCCTCATCACTACGCTTCTAGGGTTAGGCTAAATACTTACTGGGTACACGTTGATTTACGTACTCATACTACACGTTCTGCACATTTTTGTGCAGGTACTTTTATGTCTGGTGGTCCTTTGGCGCGGAGGCGCGGATGATGCTGGGACTTACCGCGAGCTGCATTACATGTTACGATCTGTAGCTGACAGAGTCTCCTTAAGAGTTATTTATATTTTTCTATCTAATTTGTATTTCGGACAGATGCTGTATTTTATTTTACTTCCTTGTTGATGCTCATGCACTTGTGACATCGGATGTTGGGGGTGCTTACGAGTTATTCATTAATGTAGTTGCGAAAATATTTTCATTCACTTTGTAAATCCAATTTTGTATTATGTAATTAAAGAAAATTATGATTTCAAATATTAATATGAGTAATTAGGATAATCATTTATTGTTGGCTTGCCTGACCGCGGTGTTAGACGGCATCACGACCTTTAATGGATTTTGGGTCGTGAAACAATTGCTGATAAGGAAGAACCTGCTGCATTATAACATCATACTCTTCACCCTTGTACACCGAGTCATCGACATCTATGGTTTTCTCATTCAAGTCTAACACTGCCAAAAAATAATGAGTGCTAGAATCTAATGGAATATTACTATTTACCAAATCTGGAGGAAGTCGAACCAGACATAAAACGTTTTCAACAGATGTCCATGGAAACACACATTTACGATTCTCACCCAATATAAACTAACAAAGGCCAAATCCCAGTCCAGAATGGGTATTCCAAAATTTAAACTCATCATAGTCTTCTGGATTATTAGCCCAATCCGCATATGCTAGATCCAAAGTGTCGTCAGAGCCCACATCAGTTGTCGTTGAAGCAAATGGATACTCATTGATATGATATATATTCTTCTTCCTCAGATAATACAATAAAACATCTATTTGCTGAATAAAAAACATAAATAAATCTATGTCAAATATGATACAAAAGAAAAACCTGAATTCACAATGTAAAAGAGATATACATACCGCATCATGAAAACAATATTTATCATCTACAATCTCTTTAAAGAACATTCTCGACTTAATTCTCTCATTGTGAAGTTCATATGGCTTTGCTTGTAGTAAAGGATCTACTTTGTAAATATCTTTTACTCCCCTAAAAAAACAAAGACAGAACGAAGATGAAAAACAAAATAATAAAAGAATTATTAAAAACATCTAAATCATATAAAAATACAACAAACAAATAGCCAAACTTACTTTGGAAGATGAACTTTTCTCTTGTTTTCGTTTAAATATGTTTCAAATTTTCCTCCACCTTTCTGATTACTTTCCGATAATGCCAGCAACATCTACGAACATATTTCAAACTCCAATTAATACCTTTACTTGGACCCTTATATGGAGATTTTAAATGCCAACTGGCATTATGAATTCTTTTTTCTCTACCAAGTGGTTCTTCTACTACATGTGCACTTTGTCCAAACTGTAGTACTTGTCCTCCTGCAACTTCTTTTCCTTTATAAGACCCAAAATTTACTTTTTCATTTTCAGCTTCTACCTCCTTTATATTTTTTATTTCAGATTTTAAAGGGGGACACAGATTAGAATGATCAGCCAAGTGAGCAACAAGCTTAACAATTTCAAGAGGAGAAACATAAACTCCCTCATGCACACTTGAACATAAAATAATATTTTTATAAAAATCATTTATCTCCATATCAGCAGCAACAGAGTGTTCAGCAGGGTCTGTCAAGACCCCAAACTCCCTCAGTAGGATGTTGTGATGGCACCTAGTCTCTACGACTAAGTAAGACTAATAATTTGCGAAAAAACTGAATGTAAAACTGAACTCCAATCTCAACACATGATATATAAATAGAAAACTGTGATTTAAGTAATTACAACTCCCAAAACCCAGTAGAAATAAGTCACAAGCTTCTAAGAGAAAATACTAAGTGTCTCTATACATCAAAGCCTAAAGAGAATAAAGGAAACAACATAATAAGGATAGAGGGGGACTCTGTGGTCTGCGGACGCTTGCAGATATACCTTGGAGTCTCCACGTGCAGTCCAACTCACTAGTATCCGGTCTGGTAGAAGAACCTGGGTCTACACGAAAAGATGTGCAAAAGTATAGTATGTGTACACCACAACGGTACCCAGTAAGTGGAAAACCTAACCTCGGTAGAGTAGTGACGAGGTCAGGTCAGGGCCCTACTGGTTTAAGAGATAATCAAGGAAGAAGATATAATAATACTTTGAAATGACTGAAAATTTAAACAATGAGAAGTTTCAGAAAATAACAGCAGAGCAAATAGAGGGAAACAATAGGGGCTCTCCCGAGGTACCACCTCGTAGTCCCAAATAAAAATATGCAAGACAGGGGGGATCTCCCGAGTAAACGCCTCGTAGTCCCAAAGTAAATATGCAGTATAGGGGGATCTCCCGAGTAAACGCCTCGTAGTCCCAAAGTAAATATGCAGTATAGTGGAATCTTCTGAGGAACCGCCTCATAGTCCCAAAGTAAATATGCAGTACATGGGGATCTCCCAAGGAACCGCCTCGTAGTCCAAAAGTAAATATGCAGCAGATAACCGAAGGAACAACGCATTTACAGCAAGAAATCTTACAATTAAAGATTTAATTCAAATCAAGGGAAGCAGGTAATTCAACTAAGCATGTTGCACAAATTGCAAGTAAGAGTTAAGGCACATAGACATGCGATACTAGGCTAAACATGATCACTACATATGCTAAGGCAGCTCAGTTAAGGAATTTAAAAGAAGACAACTCAGCAAGAATCAAAATTTCAACAATTAGCCAGTGTACGCACTCGTCATCTCACGTACACAGCCTCACATATCATAAATTGTTACAACAATACCAAATCCTAGGGGATTTCCCCCACACAAAGTTAGACAAGCCACTTACCTCAAATCTCGCTTAATCAGTCGATAAGGATGCCTTTCCCTTGATTTTCCAACTCCGAATGGCCCAAATCTAGCCAAAAGAAATTACATATCATGAATACAACTACAAGAACTAATTTAAATCATAAATCTATGACTTTATCGAAGAATCGAAAAATCACCCCAAAAGGTCGACCCGGCCCCACGTCTTAGAATAGGGTAAAAGTCACAAAATAAGAACACACATTCAATATCGAGTTCACCCATATCAAAATTACCAAAATCCGACACCAAGTCGCCACTCAAATCCCCAAATTAAACACTCCAAATCCCTAGCCTCAAACTCGTAAATTCCACCTTAAACACACACAATCTAGGTTAGAAATAAATGAGGAAACAAGATTATTGATCAAGAATGAGTACAAGAGACTTACCTCAAGAAATCCCTCGAAAATGCTCTCACAAATCGCCAAGACCCGATCTCAAAATGTCCAAAATGATAAGAATCACGAACCCTTGATTGAAAATAGTTTGTCCAGGCTTTTCGCTTCTGCAGACACTTAGCCACATCTTCGACGTCACAGAAGCAACAACATACCCGCTTCGGAGGTCACATTTGATCCGTTAACCATCTGAAATCTACCCGTCGCCCCCGGGACCTCAACCAAACTTACCAAGAAGTGCTAAAACATCATACGGACTTAGTCGAGCCTTTATATCACATCAAACAATGCTAAAAACACTAATTACACATCAATTCAAGCCTAATGAACTTTAAAACTTCGAACTTCTACATCCGTCGCCGAAACCTACAAATCAAGTCCAATTGACCTCAAATTTTGCACACAAGTCATAATAGACATTACAGACATACTCCAACTTTCGGAATCGGAATCCGACCCCGATATCAAAAAGTCCACTCCTGGTCAAACTTTTCAAAAATCATCAAATTTTCCCCTTTCGCCAATTGACGCTAAAATGGACTACTGACCTCCAATTCAACGTCTAAACACGCTCCTAAGAACAAAATTACCCTACAGAGCTAATGGAATAGTCAAAATTCCATTTCAGAGTCGTCTTGACACAATTCAAACTACAGTCGATTCCTACGACTTAAACTTCCATTTTAGGGACTATGTGTCCCATTTCACTCCGAAACCAAAAACAAATCGCCCCAGCAAGATACGTAACCACAAAATAAAATAGAGGGAGCAATAAATAGGGGTTCGGGGCTAACACTCTCAAAATGACCGGTCGGGTCGTTACATCCCCCCCCACCTCATAAAACAAACGTTCGTTCTCGAACGAGTATAGAGACATACCTGGAGTGGTGAAAAGATGAGGATAACGGCTGCGCATATCATGCTCGGCCTCCCAAGTTGCCTCCTAGACCGGATGACCCCTCCACTGAACCTTCACCAACGCGATGTTTTTTGACCTCAACTTTCGAACCTGCCTGTCCAAACTGGCCACCGGCTCCTCAATGTAGGATAGCTCCTTGTCCAACTGGACTGAGTTGAAGTCTAATACATGACACGGATCACAGTGATACTTCTGGAGTATGGAAATATGGAATACTGGATGAACTGTAGAGAGGCTAAATGGGAGTGCAAGTCTGTAAGCCACCTCTCCAACCCTCTCAAGAATATCAAAACCCCTGATATAGCTAGGGCTCAACTTGCCCTTCTTTCCGAACCTCATAACACCCTTCATGGGTGAAACTCGGAGCAAGACCCGCTCCCCAACCATGAATGCAACGTCGTAAACCTTTCGATCCGCATAACTCTTCTGCCTGGACTGGGTTGTTCGAAGTCAGTCCTGAATCAATTTAAATTTATCCAAGGCATCCTAAACCAAGTATGTACCCAATAGCCTAGCCTCGCACGGCTCGAACCAACCCACTAGAAACCGGCACCGTCTACCATACAAAGCCTCATACGGTGCCATCTGAATGCTCGACTGATAACTGTTGTTGCAGACGAACTTTGCAAGTGGCAAGAACTGATCGCAAGCACCCCCAAAATCGATCACAAATGCACGAAGCATATCCTCCAATATCTTATTAGTGCGCTTGGACTGTCCACCCGTCTGAGGGTGAAATATTGTACTCAACTCCACACGAGTCCCCAACTCACATTGTACGACTCTCCAGAATCGTGATGTAAAATGCGTACCCCGGTCAGAGATGATAGATACCGGTAAGTTATGAAGCCTAACAATCGCGCAAATGTAAACCTGAGCTAGCTACTCCGAAGAGTAAGTAGTAACCACAGGAATGAAATGAGCTGGCTTGTTCAATCTATCCACAATCACCCAAACTGTATCGAACTTCCTCTAAGTCCATGGGAGTACAACAACGAAATCCATAGTAATTCGCTCTCATTTCCACTGTGGAAACTCCAACTTTTGAAGCAACCCACCAGGTCGTTGATGCTCATACTTCACCTGCTGACAATTTAGGCAATGAGCTAGATATTCCACTATGTCCTTCTTCATCCGCCTCTACCAATAGTGCTGCCTCAAATCCTGATACATCTTCACGGCACCTGGGTGAATGGAATACCGCAAACTATGAGCCTCCTGGAGAATCAACTCACACAAACCATCTATATTAGGCACACATAGCCTACCCTGCATCCGTAATACACCATCATTTCCAAAAGTGACTTCCTTGGCATCACCGTGTTGAACCGTGTCCTTGAGGACAAGCAGATGGGGTCATCATACTGACGCTCTCTGATACGATCATAAAGAGAAGACTGAGAAACCACGCAAGCCAAAACTCGGCTTGGGTCGGAAATATCCAATCTAACAAACTGGTTGGCCAAGGCCTGAACATCCAAGGCTAAAGGCCTCTCTGCTACTGGTAAATATGCTAAACTGCCCAAACTCTCTGCCTTGCGACTCAAGGCATCGGCCACCACATTGGCCTTCCCGGGATGATACATAATGGTGATGTCATAATCCTTAAGAAACTCCAACCACCTTCGTTGCCGCAAGTTAAGATCCTTCTATTTAAACAAATGTTGTAGAATTCGGTGATCGGTGAAAACCTCACAAGGAACACCATACAAATAGTGCCACCAGATTTTCATGGCATGAACAATAGCTGCTCACTCAAGATCACGGACAGGATAGTTCTTCTCATGCACCTTTAGCTGTCTAGATGCGTAGGAAATCACCCTACCATCCTGCATCAACACCGCACCGAGACCAATGCATGACGAATCACAATACACCGTATAAGACCCCGATCCAGTAGGCAATACTAACACTGGGGTTGTGGTCAAAGCAGTCTTGAGGTTTTGAAAGCTCTCCTCATAATCCTCGGTCCACCTGAACGGAGCACCCTTCTGGGTCAATCTGGTCATAGGTGCTGCAATAGACAAAAACCCCTCTACAAATCGATGGTAATACCCCGCCAAGCCAAGAAAACTCTGGATCTCCATAGCTGAGGATGGTCTGGGCCAACTCTGCACTACTTTAATCATCTTTGGATCTACCTTGATCCCCTCACTCGATACTACATGACCCAAAAATGCCACTGAATCTAGCCAGAATTCACACTTAAAAAGTTTTGCATATAACTTCTTCTCTCTCAAGGTCTGAAGCACAGTCCTCGGGTACTGCTCATGATCCTCCTGACTCTAGGAGTACACCAGAATGTCGTCCATAAATACAATGACAAAAGAGTCAAGATATGGCTGAAATACGTTGTTCATTAAGTGCATAAATGTTGCTGGGGTATTGGTTAGCCCAAAAGACATCACAAGGAATTCGTAATGACTGTACCGAGTCCTGAAAGCAGTTTTCGGTATATGTGGCTCCCGAATCTTCAACTGATGATAGCTTGAATGCAAGGCGATCTTAGAGAACTGTCACGACCCAAACTCCCTTCATATAACGTCGTGACGGCACCTAGTCTCTACGACTAGGTAAGCCTAACAAATTTAAGAAAATAACAAAATGGAAGAAAAACTTCGCAACTAACAGCAGTGGATAACTAAATAACTAGTAACAATGCCTCTCGGCATGTACAATAACAAATACTCTATAAATACCCAGTCTTCCCAAAACCCGAAACATCATAAGTCACAAGCTACAGAAGGAAACTAGTATCTCTATACACCAGAGTCTAACAAGAGAAGTACGAAAGGTAAATGACATAGGAGAGAATAGATGGGGACTCCGAGGTCTGCGAACTCGACGGATATACCTTGAAGTCTCCGTACAACAACAAGCACTCTCAGCTAGTAGAGGGGCTTATAAGAAGTACCTGGCTCTGCATACAAAAAATATGTGCAGAAGAGTAGCATGAGTACAGCACAACGGTACCCAGTAAGTGCCAAACCTAACCTCGGTCGAGTAGTGATGAGGTCAAGTTAGGCCTGCTGGTATATAATAAATACAGCAGGAGAATATACAGCATAATAAGAGACTAGAATTTAACAAAAGGAAACACAACAAGGCAACAGTGCAACACACAGGGGTAAACAGCACGGGATCTCCCGAGATACCATCTCGTAGTCCCAAAATAAATTTATAGGGAGAACTCCCGAGGTACCGCCTCGTAGTATCAAAAGTAAATATGTAGGTAGACCTCCTGAGGAACCGCCTCGTAGTCTCAAAAGTAAATATACAGGGAGAACTCCCGAGGAACTGCCTCGTAGTCTCAAAAGTAAATATACAGGGAGAACTCCAAAGGAACCGTCTCGTAGTCTCAAAAGTCAATATAGACGGAGAACTCCCGAGGAACCGCCTCGTAGTCTCAAAAGTAAATATTCAGGGAGAACTCCTAAGGAACCGTCTCGTAGTCTCAAAAGTAAATGTGTAGGGAGAACTCCCAAGGAACGGCCTCGTAGTCTCAAAAGTAAATATATAGGGAGAACTTCCGAGGTACCGCCTCGTAGTCTCAAAATTAAACACACAGCTAAAACCGATAGCAAGCTTTCTACAGTTATACTGATAAAGAACAAGGAAAAGCAGGAAATCAATGAGGCATGCTTCACAAAGTTCAAATAAGCAGTTAAAGCACGTAGACATGCGATATTAGACTAAACAGGATAACTACATATACTAGAATAGCTCAATTAAGAGTGAAAACAGACTAATACTCATTTAAACGGTATAACACAAATCAAAGGAAAAGAGGTTGGTACTTAGTAAAAACAATAAATCAGGTTTTTACAACAAATAACCCATATACGTACTCGTCACCTCACGTACACGGTGCTCACATATCACAACAGTACCAAATTCTAAGGGGATTTCCCCCACACAAGGTTAGGCAAGCCACTTACCTCGAACTATGCTCAATCAATCGGTAACAATCTCTTTTCCATGAATATCCGGCTCCGAATAGCCCAAATCTACCCAAAATCAATTACATACCATAAATACAACTATAAGAAATTAGTTTAATTAATGAAATTAAATCTAAAGCAAGAAATTAGAAAATAGCCCCAAAACGTCTCCCGGGGCCCACGTCTCGAAATCGGGTAAACGTCACAAAATATGAACACCCATTCCCTCATGAGTTCACTCGTACCAAAATTGTCCAAATCCGATGTAAAAATCTCAGTCAAAACCTAAAATCTTAGTTGAAGAACTTCTTCCCATTTTTTTCCAAAATTTCAACCCAAATCCGAAATCAAATGAGAAAATAAACCATATATTAGTGGAATACAACCACAAATGAGTTAAGAATCTTTACCCAAAAGTTTTCTCTGAACATCCCTCAAACAATCGCCTAATCCGAGCTCTGAAAGTCCCAAAATCGAAATGGGAAAAAAAACCCTCGAAATCCTATTTTCTGCCCAGCAAACTCGCTTCTGCGAGCCTTCAACCGCACCTACGGTACCGCACATGCGGAAAACTCATAGCAGGTGCGAAAATGGCTGGGACTGCATCTGCGAGCTTTGGGCCGCACCTGCGAGCCCACTCCTGTGGCTTGATTCCGCACCTGCGCTCACAGACCTTTTTGACCAACGGCAAACCTGCACCCTTCACTCCTCCGGTGCGATCCCGCACCTGCGGTTTCTCTACCACAGGTGCGAAAATACCAGAAACCAGAAGCTTCAGCCATTTGCCTAAGTCCAAATTCAATCTGTTAAGCATCCGAAACACACCCAAGGGGCTCGGGACCTCAACCAAATATTCCAACAAGTCATAAAATACCATACGAACTTAGTCGAGCCCTCAAATTACATCAAACAACGCAAACAACACGAATCACCCCCACTTCAAACTTAATGAACTTGAAACTTTAAATTTCTATAACGGATGCCGAAACCTAACAAACCACGTCCGATTGACCTCAAAATTTACACACAAGTCATATTCAACACTATGGACCTACTCCAACTTCCGGAATCAGAATCCGACCCCGATATCAAAAAGTCTACTACCGGTCAAAATCTCCAAAATTCGAGTTTTGCCAATTCAAGCCTAAATCAGCTACAGACCTCCAATTCACATTCCGGACACACTCATAGGTCCAAAATCACCCAACAGAGCTAACGGAACTGACAAATCTCCATTCTTTAGTCGTCTTTACACAGTTCTGACTACGGTTAAAATCCTAAGGCGTAAGCTTCCGTTTTAGGGACTAAGTGTCCCAATTCACTCCGAACCAACAACGGCAACCTCTCGGCAAGTCACATAATCAGAAAAAGATATGGGGGAAGCAGTTAATAGGGGATCGGGGCTACTACACTCAAAATGACCGGCCGGGTCATTATATCCTCCCCCTCTTAAAATAATCGTTCGTCGTCGAATGAGAATAGAGACATACCTGAAGTGGTGAAAAGATGAGGATAGCGGCTACGCATATCATGCTCGGTCTCCCAAGTCGCCTCCTTGACCGGCTAACCCCTCCGCTGAACCTTCATTCTGGCTAATCAATATAAGATAGATCTTTGTCCAACTGGACTGAGCTTAAATCCAACACATGAGACGGATCACCATGATACTTCCGGAGCATAGAAACATGGAATACTGGATGGACCCCTACGAGACTGGGAGGCAAGGCAAGATCATAAGCAACCTCCCCAACACGTCGCTACACCGCAAATGGGCCGATAAACCTTGGGCTCAGCTTGCCCTTCTTTCCGAACCTTATAAAGCCCTTCATAGGCAAAACCCGGATCAAGACCCGCTCTCCAACCATGAATGCAATATTGCAAACCTTCCGGTCCGCATAACTCTTCTATCTGGACTAGGTTTCTGCGAAGTCAATCCTGAATTACCTTCACCTTATCCAGGGAATCCTGAACGAAGTCCGTACCCAGTAATCTAGTCTTTCCCGGCTCGAACCAACCCACTGGAGACCGACAACGCCAACCATACCGAGCCTCATACGGTGCCATCTGAATGCTCGATTGATAACTGTTGTTGTAGGCAAACTCTGCAAGTGGAAAGAACTGATCCCAAGCACCCCCAAAATTTATCACACAAGCGCGGAGCATATCCTTCAGGATCTGAATTGTGTGCTCGGACTGTCTGTCTGTCTGAGGGCGAAATGTTGTGCTCAACTCAACCCGAGTACCCAACTCCTGTTGTACAACCCTCCATAACCGTGATGTAAACTACGTACCCCGGTCAGAGATGATAGATACCGGTACGCCATGAAGCCTGACAATCTCGCAGGTATAAATTCGAGCCAACTGCTCGAAAGAATAGGTAGTCATCACAGGAAGGAAATGAGATGACTTGGTCAGCCTATCTACAATCACCCAAACTGCATCAAACCTCTGCTGAGTCCGTGGGAGTCCAACAACGAAATCCATAGTGATTCGCTTCTATTTCCACTCCGGAATCTCTAACTTCTGAAGTAACCCACCTGGCCGCTGATGCGCATACTTCACCTACTGGCAATTTAGACACCAAGCTACATGTTCCACTATGTCCTTCATTCTTCTCCACCAATAATGCTGCCTCAAGTCCTGACACATCTTCGCGACACCCGGATGAATGGAATAACGCAAACTGTGAGCCTCCTGGAGAATCAACTCATGCAAACCATCCACATTAGGCACACATAGTCTGCCCTGCATCCTCAATGCACCATCATCCCCAATAGTGACCTCCTTAACATCACCGTGCTGGACCGTGTCCTTAAGGACAATCAGATGGGGGTCATCATACTGACGCTCCCTGATTTGATCATAAAGAGAAGACCGAGAGACCACTCAAGCCAATACTCGGCTCGGCTCAGAAATATCCAATCTAACAAATTGGTTGGCTAAGGCCTGAACATCCAACGCCAATGGCCTCTCTGCTGCTGGTAGATATGCTAAGCTCCCCAAACTCTCTGCCCGACGACTCAAAGCATCGGCCAACACATTGGCCTTCCTAGGGTGGTACAAAATAGTGATATCATAATCCTTAAGTAGCTCTAACCACCTCCTCTGACGTAATTAAGATCCTTCTGCTTGAACAGATGCTGCAAACTTAGGTGATCGGTGTAAAATGTCATAAGGGACACCGTACAAGTAGTGCCGCCAAATATTCAAGGCATGCACAATAGCTGCTAACTCAAGGTCGTGGATAGGATAGTTCTTTTCATGCACCTTCAGCTGTCTGGACGCGTAGGCAATCACCCTATCGTCCTGCATCAACACCGCGTCGAGACCAATCCGCGACGCATCATAATATA
>AWOL01S0029614.1:21053-49428 GCA_000715115.1 Nicotiana otophora
GCCTGAGATGTGGCAGGAGCAAGTGGAATCAATCCAGCCTGAGCTAAGGTGCTGAACATGCTTAAAAACTGGGCTAGAGTCTCCTGGAGAGCTGGTGCACCAACAGGTACCTCAGGTGCCTGCCCTCGAGCCAGAGCTACTGGGGGCTACTCTGTAGCAACTCGTGAGGGTGCTCTTCCTCTACCGCATGGACGTCCCCGGCCTCTACCCCGGCCCCAGCCTCTCGCGGCTATAGCAGGGGGCGCGGGTGCCTGGTCATCAAGTCTGCCTGTACGTGTCCCCACCATCTATGAGAGAATAGAATACAAAAGTTTAGATTTTTTTTTTAATGTCAACAAATTTCGCACAATAAGGAATCAAAGAAGTTTAATTTTTCCAAACAGTTCCATAGCCTCCCGAAAATAAGTACAGATATCTCCATACCGATACGCGAGACTCTAATAAACCGGCTTGTGACTCATGACACCTATGAACCTAGAGCTCTGATACCAACTTGTCACGACCCAATCTCCCTCTGTATAACGTCGTGACGGCACCTAGTCTCTACGACTAGGTAAGCCTAACAAATTTCAGAAAATAACAAAATGGAAGTAAAACTTGGCAACTAAGAACAGTGGATAACTAAATAACTAGTAACAATTCCGCTTGGCATGTACAATAACCAATACTCTATAAATACACAATCTTCCCAAAACTTGGAACATCATAAGTCAGAAGATACAGAAGGAAACTAGTATCTGTATACACTAGAATCTAACAAGAGAAGTACAGAAGGTAAATGACATAGGAGAGAATAGAGGGGGACTCCGAGGTCTGCGCACGTGGCAGATATACCTTGAAGTCTCCGTACAATAGCAATCACTCTCAGCTAGTAGCGGGGCTGATAAGAAGTACATGGATCTGCATACAAAAAACATGTGCATAAGAGTAGCATGAGTACACCACAACGGTACCCAGTAAGTGCCAAGCCTAACCTCGGTCGAGTAGTGACTAGGTCAGGTCAGGTCAGGCCCGCTAATATATAATAAATAAAGCAGGAGAATATGCTGTATAATAAGAGACTAGAATTTAACAAAAGGAAACACAGCAAGGCAACAGTGCAACAGACAGGGGTAAACAATAGGGGATCTCCCGAGATATCGTATCGTAGTCCCAAAATAAATATACAGGGAGAACTCCCCAGGTACCGCCTCGTAGTCTCAAAAGTAAATATGCAGGGAGAACTCCCGAGGAACCACCTTGTAGTCTCAAAAGTAAATATGCAGGGAGAACTCCCGAGGAACCACCTTGTAGTCTCAAAAGTAAGTATAAAGGGAGAACTCTCGAGGAACCACCTCGTAGTCTCAAAAGTAAATATACATGGAGAACTCCCAAGGAACCGCCCCGTAGTATCAAAAGTAAATATACAGGGAGAACTCCCGAGGAACGCCTCGTAGTCTCACAAGTAAATATACAGGGAAAACTCCCGAGGAACCGCCTTGTAGTCTCAAAAGTAAATATATAGGGAGAACTCCTGAGGAACTGCCTCGTAGTCTCAAAAGCAAATATGCAGGGAGAACTACCGAGGAACCGCCTCGTAGTCTCAAAAGTAAACCCACAGCTCAAACCGACAAATACAACAGCTAATAGCATGATTTCTACAGTTATACTGATAAAGAACAAGGAAAAGTAGGAAAGCAACTAGTCATGCTTCACAAATTTCAAATAAGCAGTTAAAGCACGTAGACATGCGATATTAGACTAAACAGGATAACTACACATATTTGAATAGCTCAATTAAGAATGAAAACAGACTAATACTCATTTAAACGGTATAACTCAAATTAAAGGAAAATAGGTTGCTACTTAGTAAAAAAAGATAAGTCGGGTTTTTAAAACAAATAGCCCATGTACGTACTCTTCACCTCACGTACATAGCGCTCACATATCACAAAAGTAACAAATCCTAAGGAAATTTTCCTCGCACAAGGTTAGGCAAGCCACTTACCTCGAACCAAGCTCAATCAATCGGTAACAATGCCTTTTCCACGAATATCGGACTCTGAGTGGCCCATATCTAGCCAAAATCAATTGCATACGATAAATACAACTATAAGAAATTAATAAGAAATCAAAGCTAAAGCAAGAAATTAGAAAATCACCCCAAAAAGCCTCCTTGGGCCCATGTCTCGGAATAGGGTAAAAGTCACAAAATATGCACACTCATTCCCTCATGAGTTCACTAGTACCAAAATTATCCAAATCCGATGTCAAAATCTCAATCAAAATCTAAAATCTTAGTTGAAGAACTTCTTCCCATTTTTCCCAAATTTTCAACCCAAATCTGAATTTAAATGATTAAATCAACCATAGATTAGTGGAATATAACCATAAATGAGTTAAGAATAGTTACCCAAAAGTGTTCTCTGAAAATCCCTCAAAGAATAGCCCAATTCGAGCTCTCAAAGTCCCAAAATCGAAATGGGAAAACAACCCTCGGAATGCTATTTTCTTCCCAGCAAACTCGCTTCTGCGAGCCTTCAAACCGCACCTGCGGAAAACTCATCGCAGGTGCGAAAATGGCTGGGACTGCATCTGCAAGCTTTGGGCCGCACCTGCGAGCCTGCTCCCGTGGGTTGACTTCCGCACCTGTGCTCACAGACCTTCTGGACCAACAGCGCACCTGCGCCCTTCACTCCGCATGTGCGAAAATACCATAAACCAAAAGCTTCAGCCATTTGCCTAAGTCCAAATTCAATCCATTAAGCATATGAAACACACCCAAGGCCCCTGGGACATCAACTAAATATACCAACAAGTCCTAAAACAACATAAGAACTTAGTCGAGCCCTCAAATCACATGAAACAACACAAAAAACAAGAATCACCCTCCACTTCAAACCTAATGAACTTAGAACTTTAAATTTCTACAACCGATGCCGAAACCTACCAAAGCACGTCCGATGGACCTCAAATTTTGCACACAAGTCATATTCAACATTACGGACCTACTCCAACTTCCGAAATCAGAATCCGACCCCGATATAAAAAAAGTCCACTACCGGTCAAAATCTCCAAAATTTGACTTTCACCAATTCAAGCCTAAATCAGCTACAGACCTCCAATTCCCATTCCGGACACGCTCCTAATTCCATAATCACCCAACAGAGATAACAGAATCGACAAAACTCCATTGCGGGGTCGTCTTCACACAGTTCCGACTACGGTCAAAATCCTAAGGCTTAAGCTTTCGTTTTAGGGACTAAGTGTCCCAATTCACTCCGAAACCACAACAACAACCTCCCGGCAAGTCACACAAGCAGAAAAAGATACGGGGGAAGTAGTTAATAGGGGATTAGGGCTAATAAACTCAAAATGATCGGTCGGGTTGTTACAAGAACACTCTGGCACCCTGAAGCAGATCAAATAGGTCATCAATACGTGGCAATGGATACATGTTCTTTACTGTAACCTTGTCCAACTGGCGATAGTCGATACACATTCTCATAGAACCATCCTTCTTCTTCACAAACAAGATAGGAGCAGCCCAAGACGACACACTGGGCTGAATGAAGCCCTTATCGAGCAACTCTTGCAACTGTTCCTTTAATTTTTTCAACTCTGCTGGGGCCATCCGATAAGGTGGAATAGAAATGGGATGAGTTCCCGGTAATAAATCAATGCCAATGTCGATATCCCTGTCGGGCGGCATGCCCGGAAGATCTGCCGAGAATACATCTGAATAGTCCCTCACTACCGGAACATACTCGACGGTAGGAGTATTAGCACTAACATCCCTCACATAGGCCAGATACGTATCACACCTCTTCTCAACCATTCGCCGAGCCTTAAGAAATGAGAAAACCCTACTAGGAACACGATCTAAGGTACCCCTACACTCTAGCTGCGGTAGAGCTAGCATAGCCAATGTCACCGTCTTCTAATGACAATCAAGGATAGCGTGATAGGGCGACAACCAGTCCATGCCCAAAATAACATCGAAATCCACCATACTAAGAAATAATAAATCGTCTCTGGTCTCAAAACCACTAAGAATAATCAAACATACATATGGTCAATAATAATAGAATCACCCACGGGTGTAGATACATAAACAGGTGAATTTAGAGAATCACGGAATACACCCAAATACGGGGCAAAATAAGATGACACATATGAATAAGTGGAGCCTAGATCAAATAAGATTGATGTATCTCTATGACAGACAAGAACAATACCTGTGATAACAGAATCTGATGCAACTGCCTCTGTCCTAGAAGGAAGAGCATAATATCTGGCATGGCCTCCCCCTCTAGGGAGACCTCTACCTGACCGACCCCCACCTCTAGCTGGTTGTACAGGTAGGGTGGTAGCTGGTGCTGTAGCCATAGTATGAGGACCTGGTGGAGCACGCGGTGCCTGAGAAATCTGTGGAGGTGCACCCCTCCTAAATCTAGGGCAATCCCTCACCACATGACGAGTGTCACCACACTCAAAATTAGTTCTCGGAGGACGTGGCTGCTAGGAGTGGATCAGGCCTGATCAACTGGACTGACCACTAAAAGCACCCCGTATAGGAGGCACACTAGACACTGGTGGTGCATAATAAGGATCATGGGGCCTAGTAGTGGCTGGAGCACCGCTGGCGGCTGGAAGTGCTGAATGAAAAGGGCAACCCACATAACCCCTGCCATGACGAGTTGCCGCTCGGGCACGAGTACTACTAAAAGTGCCAGACACTCGAGACCTTTTGGCCTCTCTCTCCTCTCTATCCCGAATCAGCATGCCCTCTAACCTCCTAGCAATCCCTACTACCTTCTGATACGTAATATCCATCTCCAACTCTCGGGCCATGCTCAATCTGATACTGGGTTTGAGCCCCTCAATAAACCGACGAACCCGCTTTCGAACAGTAGCAACCAAGGCTGGTGCATGCCCGGCTAAATCACTGAATCAGACCGCATACTTTGTCACGATCATAGAACCCTGGCATAACTGCTCAAACTTTATGCGCCAAGCATCTCCGAGACTCTGGGAACATACTCCCTCAAGAACATATCTGAGAACTGAGTCCAAGTGAATGAAGCTGCCTCAGCCAGACTATCCAACTCGTATGGGTGCCATCACTAATAGGCCGCTCCTCTAAACTGGAACGTAGTGTAAGAAACCCCACTAGTCTCTGCAACACCCATAGTATAGAGGATACGGTGGCACTCCTCAAGAAAAACCTGGGCATCCTCTGACACCAAGCCACAGAAAGTAGGAGGGTGGTACTTCTTGTACCCCTCGAGCCTGAGTTGATCCACCTCAGAAGTTGTTGCCTAACCTCGGGCTGAACTGGAGCTACCGGCTGCATCGGTATGATCTTTGGAACCTGGTCGACCTGAACCCACTGCTATGGGGTACCGACAATGGGAGTCTATGCTCCTCCCCCGGCCTGAGATGTGGCAGGAGCAAGTGGTATCAATCCTGTCTGAGCCAAGGTGCTGAACATTCTCAGAAACTAGGCTAGAGTCTCCTGGAGGCTGGTACAGTGACAGGCGTCTTGGGTGCCTGTCATCTAACTGGAGCTACTGGTAGCTCCTCTATAGTAGTTCGTGCGAGTGATCTGGCTGCACCATGTGGACATCCTCGGACTTTGCCCCGACCTCTCGTGGCTCTAGCAGGGGGCACGGGTGTCTGGTCATCTGATCCAGCTGTAAGTGTCTCACCATCTGTGAGAGAATAGAAAGACAGAAATTTAGAATCCGAAGCCAAAATTTCGTACGATAAGGAATCATGAAGTGAAGCTTTTCCTAACAGTTGCATAGCCTCTCGAAGATAAGAACAAACATCTCTGTACCGATCCGCGCGACTCTACTAAACCTGCTTGTGACTCATAACACCTATGAACCTAGTGCTCTGATACCAACTTGTCACGACCCTAATTTCCCTCCGTAGGATATTGTGATGGCACCTAGTCTCTACGACAAGGTAAGCCTAACAATTTGCGGAAACACTAAATGTAAAACCAAACTCCAATCTCAACAGATGATATATAAAAAGAAATCTGCGAATTAAGTAATTACAACTCCCAAAACCCGGTAGAAATAAGTCACAAGCTTCTAAGAGAATATACTAAGTGTCTTTATACATCAAAGTCTAAAGAGAATAAAGGAAACAACATAATAAGGATAGAGAGGGGTTTCTAGGTCTGCGGGCCCTGGCAGATATACATTGGAGTTTCCACGTGCGATCCAACTCACTGGTATCTGAACTGGTAGGAAGAACCTGGATCTGCACAAAAAGATATGCAGAAGTGTAGTATGAGTACACCACAATGGTACCTAGTAAGTGCCAAGCCTAACCTCGGTAGAGTAGTGACGAGATCAGGTCAGGGCCCTACTAGTTTAAAAGATAAGCAAGGCAAAAGATATAGTAATACTTTGAATATAACAGCACAGCAAATAGAGGTAAACAACAGGGGCACTCTCGAGGTACCGCCTCATAGTCCCAAATGTAAATATGCAAGACAGGAGGGATCTTATGAGGTACCGCCTCGTAGTCCCAAAGTAGATATGCAAGACAGGGGGATCTCCCGAGTAAACGCCTCATAAGATCTCCCGAGTAAACGCCTCGTAGTCCCAAAGTAAATATGCAGTACAAGGGGATCTCCCGAGGAACCGCCTCGTAGTCCCAAAGTAAATATGCAGTACACGGGGATCTCCCGAGGAACCGCCTTATAGTCCCAAAGTAAATATGCAACAGATAACCGAAGGAACAACGAATTTACAACAATAAATCTAACAGTTAAAGATTTAATTCAAATCAAGGGAAGCAGGTAATTCAACTAAGCATGTTGCACAAATTGCAAGTAAGAGTTGAGGCACGTAGACATGCAATACTAGGCTAAACATGATCGTTACATATGCTAAGGCAACTCAGTTAAAAATTAAAAGAAGACAACTCAGCTAGAACCAAAATTTCCACAATTAGCCAGTGTACGTACTCGTCACCTTGCATACACGGCGCTCACATATCACAAATTGCTACAATAGTACCAAATCCTAGGGGACTTCCCCCACATAAAGTTAGACAAGTCACTTACATCAAATCTCGCTCAATCAATCGATAAGGATGGCTTTTCCTCTATTTTCCAACTCCGAATGGCCCAAATCTAGCCAATAGAAATTACATATCACGAATACAACTACAAGAAATAATTTAAATCATAAATCTACAACTTTAGCAAAGAATCAAAAAATCGCCCCAAAAAGTCGACCTGGGGCCACATCTTAGAATAGGGTAAAAGTCACAAAATAAGAACACCCATTCGATATCGAGTTCACCCATACCAAAATTACCAAAATCCGACACCAAGTTGCTACTCAAATCCCCAAATTAAACTCTCCAAATCCCTAGCCTCGAACTCCCAAATTCCACCTTAAACACACACAATCTAGGTGGGAAATCAAGGTCTAAACAAGATTATTGATCAAGAATGAGTACAAGGGACTTACCTCAAGAAATCCCTCGAAAATTCTCTCAAATATTGCCAAGACCCAAGCTCCAAATGTCCAAAATGATAAAAATCACAAACCCTTCATTTAATATAGTCTGCCCAGGCTTTTCGCTTCTGCGGAAACTTCTGCAGTTTCCCTCACTCCTACGGTCCTTCCGCTTCTACGGATTTGCTTCTGCGTGACGAAGGCCGCTTCTGCGGAGCCCCTCACGTCAGGTCCCTTCCGCTTCTGTGATGCCTCCAATCGCAGATGCGGAACTTCCCTCGCATCTGTGACCTCTTCCCACACTTCTCCAGCCCACTTCTAGGACCAACATTCCACTTCTGCGGGCTCGCACATGCATTCCATCTTGCGTAGGTACGATTACACTAGAGCTGGTGCCTTCAGCCATTCTCACAAGTCCAAATTTGATCCGTTAACAATTCGGAATCCACCAGAGGCCCTCGGGACCACAACCAACCTTACCAACAAGTCCTAAAATATCATACGAACTTAGTCTAGCCTTTGGATCACATCAAACAATGCTAAAAACATGAATTTCACATTGATTCAAGCTTAATGAAGTTTAAAAACTTCGAGCATCTACATCCGACGCCGAAATCTATCAAATCAAGTCTGATTGACCTATAATTTTGCACACAAGTCATAATTGACATTACAGACATACTCCTACTTCTGGAATCAAAATGCAACCCCGATATCAAAAAGTTCACTCCCGGTCAAACTTTCAAAAAATCATCAAATTTTCCACTTTCGCCAATTGATGCTAAAATGATCTACGGACCTCCAATGAAATGTCTGAACATGCTTCTAAGACCACAATCACCCTACGGAGCTATTGAAACCGTCAAAACTCCATCTCAGATTTCTCTTCACACAATTCAAACTACGGTCGATGTTTACGACTTAAACTTCCATTTTAGGGACTATGTGTCCCATTTCACTCCGAAACAAAAAACAAATCTACCCAGCAAGTTACATAACAACAAAATGAAATAGAGGGAGAAATAAATAGGAGTTCGGGGCTAACACTCTCAAAACGACCGGCCAGGTCGTTACAGGGTCATGATCAACTGAATAATTTGGGTCAATATCAATAGAAGCAGTGATGTTAGGAGGAGCATAATCAGCCATATTAGCACTTGATTGACTTGACTGAGTCAAAAGATTAAAATTAGGGCACGAATCCACAGATTTCCTCTTTCTTTTTCTATTATACGACAATGTTCGTTGCTGCAAAAAAAAACAAAAAAGAAATTCAGAGATTACGTTCCATTATAACATTTTACAACTGTTAAATAAAACAATAAAACTACTCATACTAGCTTGCAGAATCTTTTCAATAATTTCATGAACAGTAAGAGGTGGTTTTTTCATCAACACTCTTTCCTTTTCTTTCAGCTTACCTTCACTTGCTTGCATGCATGTATCAGAAAGAGTTGCTAAATCAGTAGAATCAGGTTTCCTTTCCTTTGGTGCGGATGGTGTGTTCAAGTTTGATATAGAAATTTGTTGTTCCTCATCAGGTGAATCCAAAATTATATTCCCATCTTTAATATCATGCATAATAGCTTCAACATTTGTACCTCCTGTTAGAGCATCTGTTCCACTCTCCTGCTAGGATACAGGTACGCTATTTTGCAAAATATTTTGACTGGACTGAGGTGTGAAAACCGCACATGTCCCATCATTTATTTGTTTTAATTATAGCATCAATATTTGCACCAGTTGTGAGATCGGTTTCATCTGGAGTACACTCTGCTCTTTCTTCATCACAAGAAGGACCTTTCACTAAATCTCCACCAGCTGGTGCAACTTCATCAGTACATTCTATATTTTGTCCTTCGTTGTAATGACCCGACCGGTCGTTTTGAGCTCTAGCGCGTCGTTCGGCAGTTTGAGGCCATGAGCAGCTTCACTTCAGGTATTATGACATGTAAACGTAGTCGGGATTGAATTTTGGGAAGTTCAGAGTTGAATTGGAAAGCAAATTCTCATTTTGAAAGCTTTATATTGGAAGAATTGACTAAGAATGTGTTTTAGAGTAAACGGACTCCAAAATCAAGATTTGAAGGTTCTAGTAGGTTCGTATGATGATTTCGGACTTGAGCGTATATTCAGATCAGGTTTTGGATGCCCCGGGAGCGTTTCGGCACCTATTGTGGAAGTTAGCACTTTGGAAGAATTTCATGAATTTGGGGTGGAGGTGAATTTTATATTATCAATGTCCGTTTGGAATTCCGAGTCTGGGAATAGCTCCGTATGGTGATTCTGGTATTAGGAGCGCATCCGGATGTGGATTTGGAGATCTGTAGGTCATTTTGGGGTCATTTGGCAAGAATTAGAAATTTGAAGGTTTTTGAGATGTTTGACCGGGAGTGGACTTTTTGATATCGGGGTCGGATTTCGATTCTGAAAGTTGGAGTAGGTCCATAATGTCTAATGTGACTTGTGTGCAAAACTTTGAGGTTAATAAAACTTGATTTGATAGGTTTCAGCATCGAATGTAGAGGTTTAATGTTCTAGAGTTCATAAAGCTTGAGTTGAGTTGCGATTCGTGATTTTGACGTTGTTTGATGTGATTTGAAGGCTCGACTAAGTTCGTAATGTATTTCGGAAATGGTTGGTATGATTGGATGGGGTCCCGGGGACCCCGGGTGGATTCCGACTAGTTAACGGATCGAATTTGGAATTTGAAGAAGAGTTGAGGCAGCTGATATCTGGTGTACCCGCACCTGTGAGGTTTTGGCCGCAGGTGCGGAGGACGCAGTAGCGACATTTGGAGTCGCAGAGGCAGAGCAGGCCGACCAGGTGAAGGACCATTGGTGCAGAGCTTTTGGCCACATCTGCGCAAGAGCAGAAGTGAATTATGCCTTGTATGATCGGAAGAAGGCGCAGAAGCGGAAGGTGTCTTGCAACTGCATAGCCGCAGGTGCGAACGTCGGGGTTGGGCAGTGTGTTCTTTATAAAGGAGGGCTTGGCTCATTTTCACCCCATTTTCTCCATGAAAGCCGGTCTTGGAGCTAGTTTGGAGCTCATTCTTCGTCATCAATGCCAAGGTCAGTGATTCCCACCTATTGAAAGTTTAATACTTGGATTAATATGGATTTAGACATGAAAATTTGTAGAAATTTGGGATTTTGAAGAAAAACCTAGAAATTGGTATTCTTGGATTTTTACCACGAGTTTGGGCATGAAATTGGGAACAAATCATATATTTGAGTTCATAAGGTTGTGGGTAATGATTATCTTTGAAAATATTCGGAATCCGGGCACGTGGGCCCGATGGTGATTTTATCAACTCTTCGAGTGGAGTTGAGAATTATTGTAAATTGAATTGTTATGAGTATTAGAGTATATTGTTATTGGTTTGCACATTGTCTGGCTAGTTTTGAGCGTTGGGCATCGTTCGAGGTGCTAGAGTGGCGTTGGAACCGGTTATGGAACTTCAGAGCGAGGTAAGTCTCCTTTCTAACCTTATAAGAGGAAATTTACCCCATAGGTGAAATAAATCAATATGTGCTCCTATTTGTGGGGGCTACATACGCACAAGGTGACGAGAGTCCGTGCGTAGCTATTATTATGCTTAAGTCCAGGTAGTCTAGGACCCAAAAGCATGCTCTACTTGTAATATTTGCAACCTTGTTATCAATTTAAAATGCTTAAATCATATCGAACTTGGTAAATAAATTTTTTCTAAAAATCTAAACATCATTTCTTGACTGTTAAAAGAGCAATTGCCATTTCCTTGGATAATTCCCCCTTGATGAATTGTCGATTGACTGTTTGAATGTGTTTATCTTTGTGGAATGGGTCGAACGCCTCCATGGATTAAATAGATGCATCTATGATTCGTGCTATTCGACCCTCTGGCAGTGCACAATTTAAATATTTGCTGGATCGGGCCGTACGACCTCGGCATGATTTGCGCGTGCTTGTATTGCTTGCCTTGAAATTTATAAAGCATGATATTACCTCCCTGGTCTGATAAAAATTGATAAATGATGAAATGTGAATTTGGAAACCTCTTATTATCAAAGGAATTGTTTACTTGACTCATGATATTCTTGAGTTTACTATCGTTTTTAATAAATCCACGACCAATTATATTATTGGTTGCCACAGTAAGTGTCGGAGTCGACCTCTTGTCACTACTTATTTGAGGTTAGGCAGGATACTTACTGGATACGCATTGATTTACGTACTCATACTACACTTGCTGCACGTTTTGTGCAGGTACATATATGACCGGTGGCCTTGTGGGTGCAGAGGCGCGGTTGTTACGGGGACTTAGGTGGGCTGCATCTTATGTACGACCCGTAGCCAGCAGAGTCTCCTTCAGAGTATTGTATTTTGCTTTCCTGTCAAAATTTGTATTCCGGATAGTTATTGTATTTTATTTTAAATTCCTAACAAATGCTTATGCACTTGTGACACCGGGTTCTGGGATGATTATGGGATGTTCAGTATCGAAAATGGAAAAAGAATATTATTATTTATTCTGTAAATTCATCTTTTACTAGATAAATTGAAGTACATTTTACGATTTCAAAAATATTAAAATGAGAATTTAATTAACTATTTAGTGTTGGCTTGCCTGACAGTGGTGTCCGGCGCCATCACGACCTTTAACGGATTTTGGGTTGTGACAAAATGGTATCAGAGCACTAGGCTCACTTAGGTCTCACGAGTCATGAGCGAGTCTAGTAGAGTCTTGCAGATCTGTATGGAGACATCTGTACTTATCTTCAATAGCCTACAGGGCTGTTAGGAGCACTTCCCTTCTTGATTCTCATCGTGCGATTTAATTCCTTTGAGGATTATGCCTTCATTTCCTTCCCATTCAATCTTATGTGACATGAAGCGTTTGCTATCGATTGAGAATTGAGGAATTGTAATGGTACTACAGATGTGGTGCAGGATGTTTCTCCCTACGTAGTTGATTAGGCTATTGTCGTCACCTTGTGGAAGGATATTCTGTCATTTCAGCTCAGTAGCTATACTTTTGAGAGCTTTGAGGTTATGCACAGGTTGCTATGATGCTCATGAGTTGTTATCGCACAGTATTGATATGATGATAGGATGTTGTCTCGGGGCAGTGAATGACTTGAAAGAAGGTTTAGTCAGTGCATGATTCAGAGATTCGGTATTTTACTTCCGATGAAGGAAAGGAAATCGAACTAAGAATGTTCAGACTTGGGTTGATGGTGTAGCGGGACTGGATATTTTCGAGCATGGTGGAATCTTCGCCTGTGATGTGGCATCATCATCCTTGATTGGTTTTAATGTGTTAAGTTCGCCGGTGTTATGGTTTCCTTCAATTCGCCTTGGGGCAGAGTATTATAAATGGTGACGAGAAAGCCACTGTCAGAGGTCGCAGTATGCAGAGGTTCAGGATTGAATTAGAATTCCTGGTATTCATGGCTCGAGAAAGATGATTTCTGGAAAGGTTTAAAATTGGTAGAGATCTATCGGTTCAAGTGCTACAGAGGTAGATTTTGATTTAAGGCAACAACTGGGTAGCAAAGGATGAGGGAGGTTCCTTGCGATGGATAGATTTATAGAAGGCCAAGTGTGAGAAACATGAGTCGGGTAGTTACTTAAAGGAGTGAGTTTGACCAAAATGGGAGAGTGGCAGAGTATCATATGGGTTCTGTGGTAAGTTAGCTGCACGCCTTTAGGAAAGTTTAGAGTGATTGGGATTCATGGTGGACAATGACTTGGTCTACGGGCTTAATTTGCAATATCGGCTGCTATATTGGGGAAGATTGGGTGTGACAGGAGGGGGGTAGCTTAATATGAAAAAGGATACAACATGATTTTTGATTGGAATGTATTGTCGCATGTTTAGTTGATGCCAATGGGGAGTGCACAGGCTTGTACAGCTGGTGAATGAGCACGGGCTCAGGATGGTTTGTTGGCTTCGTGGTAATTGTACTCGGTGCAGCGTTGTTGGAGGATGTCGGCATGTAATTTCCACAGGTGGGTTATCTCCTGTGAGCAGGTTAGCGGTCGCGTAGTGTTGACGAAGCTTCTGCGAAGAATTCTACTGGCTACCTGGTAAGACATTGAATATGTAAATGTGGCTAGTGGTTCGGAGTATTCATTAAAGGTTAATAGAAGGATTTCGAGGAATTTGGAGGGTTGATTGTGCAAGATCATGTCAATAGGAGATAAGGAATCTTAGTGGGTTCTAGGGTTATGCAATGGTAGCTTCAGGCTAAGTGGGAGAGCCCCACCGTCTATGATTGGATTGTGTAATTCTCAACTACTATGGTTTCTGGTTATCAGTGTATTGATGGGCCGCTATGACTAGGGGAAGGGAACATCAGCGATAATTTGATCAAGCGATTTGAGGAATGTGTGCTATAGTTAGCCTTATCGATTCATGCTCAGGATGTGGGAAGACTCGGGATTTATGCTTCATGTAGAGGCGGATTACAAGGAAGATGATTCGGCCAGGTGCTTCTTTGAGAGGGTGCTCATGTTCTAGCAGAGCCTTGGAGTTGATTATATTCGGGACCAAGTCAGAGTAGGTGACTCTCAATAACGGTCCTAGTAGATTCAAAAGTTAAGGCATGGTGTCTAAGAATTTCGAGTCCATAGTATGGTTGAATATCGAGCTTTTGCAGCGGATTATGATAAAGAGCTTAGAGTGTTCCGTGTTACCTTTGGTCTACGGGGTATCATGAGAGAAAGGGGAGCGTGTAACTTTGGATTATGCGCACATGGAGGGTATGAAATGGTTCGTGGGTTTTGGGGACAATGTGGTCTCGTGAAATGGGGTCACTCGGGATAAGTGCGGATTGAGTTCGTTATATTGATAAAGGAGTTGTTGTTATTTCTAAGGAAGATCAGAGTAAATTAGGATAAGTCGGGTTTGGTTAACAATGGTTGAATTGGCATGATGATGGCAATGATCAGCTCCTTCAGCGTGTTGAGTTATGCATGTGATTTGTGGCGGTACGTGCGAGGTTTGACGGTCGCCGTAATTGATTTTATTTGGGGGCATTCGAGCATTATGGCATGTTATGTGTAGATGGATCCCGGAAGGGTTATGGTGGTTTAAACCACTACTTGAGGTTGGTATTTTCTACGGATATGAGGTTTCAGTCGCGTGTTGCGATGGTTCTCTTGGAATGAGTTAAGTAAAAGGTTTCTATGTGATGAAGTGTTTACCCTATTAGTAGTTCGGAAGTTAAGATGAAATTCTTGTACTCTTGCGCATTGGCATGATTAAGTGCAGTGATCGGCATGGGATTCAAAAGTTGAGGATCAAAGTTGTAGTTTGGTGTCGACAAGAATGTCAAGAGCTCGGATGAGCGAGAAAGGATTCAGATGGTTAGAGTAAGCTAGTATTGTCTTTAGCGTCACCTGAGATCGGTGTCCTGTGTAAGAGGCTTTGAGTAGTGATTTTGGATTTTTGATTTGCTTTGCAGTAATTGTGCGGCCAGTGGTATGGATGTGCATACTTGTTATCTGGTGCGGAAGGTCGTGGGAGCACGTCCCACGGAAAGATTGTATAAGTGTGACATGTAGTCACTTGATTTATCGAAGATTTGAACCAAGTATGGAGATTGTGGTACTATTATTCATGTGAGAATTTATGCCTGGAGGGCGCTCGGTTCCTTTGATTGTGGACTGTGGAAGTTTGTTCCGGATATGATAGTTGTTCTTGTGTGTTATGGGGGGAAAATGGTTATTATGAACCCTTGAAAGATTACTAGACTAGTACGGTGCGATCCGAATCGGCTTGAGGTCCGTGGGTGGATCTAGGCATGAATGCGGGCTCTATGTCGGGCCGGAGGTGTTCATTTCAGCATAGCGCTCCTTGCGGAGGAGTATTCGGATGTTGGATGTTAATTCGTCACCGTCTACTTCATGTAATACTATATTGTGTTGTGTGAGTTATGAAACGGCTTGTTAATTTCATATGTGCTGAGGTTCCGCATAGAGATGATGTTATGTGAGCAAGATGGCTCTCGAGATTCAGATCATATATCGCACCTTAGTTGTTCTTGACTTTTGTAGATGGCACTATCTGTCTCCCCAGGGATGGTATTATGCACTTAGCATGCTCGTGGCCGATATTCGGGTATTTTATAATAATGAGGATTCTAGCTCGGTAAATATCTCCTTATATAGATTTTATGTATGGATTAGGTGGCACGCCGCCACAGGCATGTTGTTTGGATCGGGTTGCGCGCCGCAATAGTGTGATGTGGAGTACAGTTCTCTATATCTATTCTTGTCATGACCCGAAATTTCCCACCGACGGGACCGTAATGGCGCCTAACATTTCACTTGCTAGGCAAGCCAACGTTGGAGAATCATTAAACCAATTCCCTATTTCCATTCAATAATTAACAATAATTAACTAAGATGAAATATAATAAGTGCGGGATATCATAAAAATGTATTAATTACTACCACCCGGATCTTGAGTCACAACTCACGAGCATTCTAGAATTTGCTACAAGTAATAGTCAGAGGAAATACAACTGTCTAAATGAAAAAAAAAATAGTAGAACAGAAAAGATAGAATGGGACTTCAAGGTCTGTGAACGCCGACAGATCTACCTTGAGTCTCTGGACAGCGGACCAATAGCAAAATCTCGATCAACCCGAGCCGGTATTAAAATCTGCATAGAAAGTGCACAGTGCAGTATCAGTACGACCGACCCCATGTACTGGTAAGTGTCGAGCCTAACCTCGATGAAGTAGTGACGAGGCTAAGGCAAGGCACCTACAAATCAACCTATACAATTTAACAGTGTATATACAAATAACAGAAATGAAGAACTAAACAGGAAATGTCGGGAGGGGAACATACNCTGCATCACCCTTCGTGCTTTTACTCTCAATCTCACCATAAAAATCAATAGAAATGGCACGGCATCACCCTTCGTGCATTAACTCTCATATCATGGCACGGCATCACCCTTCGTGAATTAACACTCACAATATGGCACGACATCACCCTTCGTGCATTAACTCTCACAATATGGTACAGCATCACCCTTCGTGTATTAACACTCAAAATATGGCACGACATCACCCTTCGTACATTAACACTCAAAATATGACACGGCATCACCCTTGGTGCATTAGCACTCTCCCTTACCATAATGCCATGCATAAATAACAACAGGGAGATAGAATAGCAAGTACAAACCTTACTTCCACATTTGGTTCCATAACATCAATCTCAACTTTTGAAATAAAAACTCAATTATCAGCAGAAAATCCGTAAACATGATAATGACGATCAATTGAACAACATTTGTATAACACATCGCAATTAGGCATAGGAATGAGACAATATAAGAAAAACTGAGAAACATGGAAAAAAACAGGTAAATTGGCGGCGCATAGGTACTCGTCACCTCATATATACGCCGCTCACATGAATTTCACTTAGCAAGTAATCTAAGGTTCCTAATTCCCTCTAGTCAGGGTTAGACACAACACTTAACTTGCTCCGAAGGCCACTTAATTCTCAATCACATCTTTTTCTTTGGAATTCACCTCCAAACCACTCGTATCTATTCAAAAATGACTCAATAATATCAAATATTGCTAAAGGAATCAATTATATTGCATAAATTAAATTTCCCTCCAAAAAGTCGAAAATCGACCCCGGGCCTGCTTGGTCAAAACCCGAGGTTCAGACCAAAATCCATTCACGCATTCACCCCCTGAGCCCGAATATATAATTGGTTTTGGAATCCGACCTCAAATTGAGGTCTAAATCCCCAAATTTCCGAAATTCCTAGTTTCTACCCCAAACCCCTAATTCTACCATGAAAACCTTAGATTTTAGGTTGAAATCTTGTAAACTGTAGTTAAAGATTGAAAGAAACCAGTTTAGAATCACGTACCAATGATTTGGGGAAGAGATGGTATTTGGAAAATTGCCTCTTGCGTTTTAGGTCTTGAAAATTTGGAAAATGAATGAAAATTCCCGTCCAAAAATCATTTTGTTCAGCTGCAGATGTCGCATTTGGGACCTGAGCTTCTCAAATGCGAAGCTCGCAATTGTAAAGGGGCTATCGCAATTTCGAAGCCTTCACAGTCCTGCTGCCCTTCGCAAATGCGAGGAAAGTGTCGCAATTGCGATCACTGACCTCGCAAATGCGGACAAAAGATTGCATTTGCGATCCATACCCCTCTCAGACTCCCTTCGCAAATGCGAGGAAAGTGTCGCAATTGCGATCACTGACCTCGCAAATGCGGACAAAAGATTGCATTTGCGATCCATACCCCTCTCAGACTCCCTTCGCAAATGCGAGGAAAGTGTCGCAATTGCGATCACTGACCTCGCAAATGCGGACAAAAGATTGCATTTGCGATCCATACCCCTCTCAGACTCCCTTCGCAAATGCGAGGAAAGTGTCGCAATTGCGATCACTGACCTCGCAAATGCGGACAAAAGATTGCATTTGCGATCCATACCCCTCTCAGACTCCCTTCGCAAATGCGAAGAAAAGTTCGCAATTGCGAACACAGGCTGACCCAGCTTCTCTTCGCATTTGCGATGAGAAGTTTGCAAATTCGACCTCAACAGTGATCGCAAATGCCAACCCTGATCTCGCATTTGCGATATCTAAGGCCTGCAACATAGTTGAAGCACACCAGCTATTTTTCTAAGTCCAAATCACTCTGTAGCCTACCCAAAACTCACCCGAGCCCACGGGGCTCCAAACCAAACATGCACGCAAGTCTAAAAACATCATAAAAACTTGCTCGCGTGATCTAATTGCCAAAATAACACCTAGAACTTCGAATTTAGTACCAAATCAAATGAAATTCTCAAGAACACTTTAAAATTTCATTTTTCTCAACTGGACGTCCGAATCATGTCAGATCAACTCCGTTTCTCACCAAATTTCACAGACAAGTCTTAAATATCATAATGAACCTGTACCGAGATCTGGAACTAAAATACGGACCCGATACTAACAATGTCAAATATCAATCAATTCTTAAAAACAAATAATTTTCAAACTTTTAATTTTTATCAGAAATTCATAACTCAAGTTAGGGACCTCCGAATTCAATTCCGGGCATACGCCCAGGTCCCATAAATCGATACGGACCTACTGGGACCATAAAAATATGGATCCGGGCCCGTTTACCAAAAGTATTGACCGAAGTCAACTAAAATCAACTTTTAAGGTAACAATTCTTATTTCCATTAGTTTTCAACATAAAAGCTTTCCGGAAACCTGCCCGGACTGCGCAAGAAAATTGAGGAGAGTAAAAATTAGATTGTTTTTTTAAGGCTTAAGAGCGCAGATTCGAGTTCTAAAACATAAGATGACCTTTTGGATCATAACAATTCTTGTGTGTTTTGTTTCTCATTTTCTAGGGAAGGTTCATAACGCCTTTTCGATTGTTTAATTAGTTACGTGGGTTGAGTAGTTCTTTCTAGAGTTCGTTTTCCTTATGTATCACGTTGAGTTTGTTGCTTATTGGCACATTGTGGCATCACATGAGACTTATGGCAGCGTTTGAGGTGGCTTATTGCCTAAACAACTTATACTGGGAGAGAAGGGATTATTGGACCTAGGGTCAGTGTGATCAGATCGGTATAAGTCATAGTTAAAGAGTAAGTATTGGTATTCAGTCCAGAATAAGGTAATGGTTCTTGTCAAGGGGATAATCAGGTTCGTGGAATTTCGGCTATTGTTATCAGATGATGTTATTATGGTCATGTGAATTATGCGGTGCATGGTGTAAATTCAGCAAAGGTATGCAGTCATGTTTTGGTACATCGTATGGTGATTGATACATTGATCGTACGTTGGAAACAGGCTTGGCAGAAGATTCTGGATGTTGGCATTTGGCTCTAAGGCTAATTTGACTAAGCAAAAAGGGAAATCTTCAGATTTAATCGATCCAGTGTGCTCAACTGAGTTGTGAAAGCACGGGTAGGTGTACAAGGTGTTAAGCAGTGATTTCAGACAACTCCAGAGCGGTTCTTAGCATGTTCGAGAACGAATGTATGTTTAAGCAGGAGAAAATGTAACGACCCGACCAGTCATTTTGAGCTCTAGCGCGTCATTTGGTGGTTTGAGGCCATGAGCAGCTTCACTTCAGGTATTATGACTTTTATACGTGGTCGGGATTGAATTTCGGGAAGTTCAGAGTTGAATTGGAAAGAAAATTCTCATTTCAAAAGTTTAAGTTGGAAGAATTGACTAAGATTGGATTGTAGAGTAAACAGCCTCAGAATAGGGGATTTAAAGGTTTCAACGGGTTCGTATGATGATTTCCGACTTGAGCGTATGTTCGGATCGGGTTTTGGATGCCCCGAGAGCGTTTCGGCACCTATTGTGAAAGTTAGCACTTTGGAAGAAATTCATGAATTTGGGGTGAAGGTGAATTTTATGTTATCAATGTCCGTTTGGGATTCTGAGTTTGGGAATAGCTCTGTATGGTGATTCTGGTGTTGGGAGCGCGTCCGGATGTGGATTTGGAGGTCTGTAGGTCATTTTGGGGTCATTTGGCAAAAGTTAGAAATTTGAAGGTTTTTGAGAAATTTTACTGGGAGTGGACTTTTTGATATAGGCGTCGGATTCCGATTTCGAAAGTTGGATTAGGTCTGTAATGTCGAATTTGACTTGTGTGCAACATTTAAGGTCAATCAGACTTGATTTGATAGGTTTCGGCATCGAATGTAGAGTTTTGAAGTTCTAGAGTTCGTAAAGCTTGAGTTGAGATGTGATTCATGAATTCGACGTTATGTGATGTGATTTGAAGGGTCGACTAAGTTCGTAATATGTTTTGGAACTGGTTGGTGTGATTGGATGGGGTCCCGGGGGCCCCGGGTGGATTTCGGGTGGTTAACGAATCAAATGTTCAATTTGAAGAAGAGATGAGGCAGCTGATATCTGGTGTACCCGCACCTGCGAGGTTTTGGCCGTAGGTGCGGAGGGCGCAGAAGCGACATTTGGAGTCACAGATGCGGAGCAGGCCGGCCAGACGAAGGACCATAGGTGCCGAGCTTTTGGCCGCATCTGCTCCAAGCGCAGAAGCGAAAAATGCCTCGCAGGAGCGGAAGAAGGCGCAGAAGTGAAAGGTGTCTCACACCTGCGAAGCCGCAGGTGCGGCTACTTGACCGCAGGTGGAAACGACAGGGCTGGGCAGTGTGTTCTTTATAAACGAGGGCCTGGCGCATTTTCACCCCATTTTCTCCATGACAGCCGGTCTTGGAGCGAGTTTGGAGCTCATTCTTCATCATCAATGCCAAGGTAAGTGATTCCCACCTATTGCAAGTTTAATACTTGGATTATATATGGATTTAGACATGAAAATTTGTAGAAACTTGGGATTTCAAAGAAAAACCTAAAAATTGATATTCTTGGATTTTGACCACCGATTTGGGCATGGAATTGGGAATAAATCATATATTTGATTTCATAAAGTTATGGGTAATGATTATCTTCGAAAATTTTCGAAATCCGGGCATGTGGGCCCGAGGGTGATTTTATCGACTTTTCGAGCGGAGTTGGGAATTGTTGTAAATTAAATTATTATGAATATTAAAGTATATTTTTATTGGTTTGCACATTGTCTAGCTAATTTGGAGCGTTGGGCATCGGTTCCAGGTGCTAGACTGCCATTGGAGCCGATTACGAAACTTCGGAGCGAGGTAAGTCTCCTTTCTAACCTTGTAAGAGAGAATTTACCCCATAGGTGAAATTAATCAATATGTGCTCCTATTTGTGGGGGCTATGTACGCAGGAGGTGATGAGAGTCCGTGCGTAGCTACTATTATGCTTAAGTCCGGGTAGTATGCAACCTTGTTGTCAATTTAAAATTCTTAAATCATATCGAACTTGGTAAATAATTGTTTTCTAAAAAGCTAAACATCATTTCTTGACTGTTAAAAGAGCAATTGCCATTTTCATGGATAATTCCCCTCTTGATGAATTCTCGATTGACTGTTTGAATATGTTTATCTTTGTGGAATGGGCCGAACGCCTCGGCAGATTAAATAGATGCATCTATGGTTCGCGCCATTCGACCCTCTAGCAGTGCACAGTTTAAATATTTGTTGGATCGAGCCATACGACCTCGACATGATTTGCGCATGCTTGTATTGCTTGCCTTGAAATTTATAAATAATGATATTGCCTCCCTGGTCTGAGATAAATTGATAAAGTATGAAATGTGAACTTGGAAACCTCTTATTATCAAAGGAATTGTTTACTTGATTCATGATTTTCTTGAGTTTACTGCCAAATTTTAATAAATCCACTACCAATTATATTATTGATGGCCACATTAAGTGTCGGAGTCAACCTCTCGTCACTACTTCTTCGAGGTTAGATGGGATACTTACTGGGTATGCATTGATTTACGTACTCATACTACACTTGCTGGACATTTTGTGCAGGTACACATATGACCGGTGGCCTTGTGGGCGTAGAGGCGCGGTTGTTACGGGGACTTAGGTGAGCTGCATCTTATGTACGACCCGCAGTCAGCAGAGTCTCCTTCAGAGTACTGTATTTTTCTTTCCCGTCCAAATTTGTATTCCGGACAGTTATTGTATTTTATTTTAAATTCCTAGAAAATGCTCATGCACTTGTGACACCTGGTTCTGGAATGATTATGAGATGTTCAATATCGAAAATTGGAAAAACAATATTGTTATTTATTCTGTAAATTCATCTTTTCCTAGATAAATTGAAGTAAATTTTACGATTTCAAAAATATTAAAATGAGAATTTAATTAACTATTTAGTGTTGGCTTGCCTGACAGTGATGTCCGGCGCCATCACGACCTTTAACGGATTTTGGGTCGTGACATTCGTGGACTGATTCAGTATCTATGGCTGATGGCATTGATGATGCAGCTGCGCTATTTTGCTTAATATCTTGACTGCACTGTGGTATAAAAAGTTCATATGTTCCATCAGCTAGTTTTTCCATAATAGCAGCAACGTCTGTACCAGTTGATAGAACTGGTTCAAGTGCACTACAATATACTATTTCTTCATTACAAGAAGGACTTTTCACTAAATGTTTACCAGTTGTTGCACGTTTATTAGTACTTTCTTCATCACAAGAACCTTTCACTAAATCTCCAACAATTGTTGCAGCTTCATCAGTACATTCTTTTTTTGTCCTCCGTGGACTGATTCAATATCCATGACTGATGGAATTGAGGATGCAACTGCGCTATTTTGCAAAATATCTTGACTACACCGTGGTGTAAAAAGTGCATATGTCCCATCAGCTATTTTATCCATGATAGCATCAACATCTGTACCAGTTGACAGAACTGGTTCAAGTACACTACACTCTGGTCTTTCTTCATCACAAGAAGGACTTTTCACTAAATCTCCACCAGTTGTTGCACCTTCATCACTACTTTCTTTATTTCGTCCTCCATGAACTGAATCAACATCCATGACTGATGACATTGAGGATGCAGGTGCGTTGTTTTGAAAAACATCTTGACTGCACTGCGGTGTAAAAAGTAGATATGTCCCATCAGCTATTTTATCCATGATAGCATCAACATCTGTACCAGCTGTGAGAACTGGTTCAACGGGATTACAGTCTGCTCTTTCTTCATCAGAAGAAGGATATTTAACTCCACTAGCTGCTGCACCTTCATCAGTACCTTCTTTATTTTGTGCTCCATAAACTGAATCAATATCCATGGCTGATGGTATTGAACTAAAAGGTGCTCGACCTTTATGAGTAGCTTTTTTATTTGGTCCTCCGTGGACCGACTCAATATCCATGATTGGTGGCATTGAAATTGATATCCTATGTGCTCAAATTCCTTATTGCATTGTTTGTCATGTTTGTGTAAATCAACATCTTCCTCTTGTTCATCATGTTTGTCGCCCGACAAATGAGCAGAATCTCCAGAAACAGGAATATCTATATCTTTGTTTATTTGATGAGTTGTCTCCATCTGCAGCATCTCTCCACCAGCATCACCTACATAATTTTGATCAACATCTTTATTAGAGTATTTTTCCCCATCAATATCATATCTCGCTTCATTACTTTCACTATTTCCATGTTCATTACTTTTATCACGTTTTTCCGTTGAAAAACTGGAACAATCTCTATATTCATTCCTTTCATCTTCATCATTCAAAAAGCCATGATGGTATTTCTGTTTACTTCCTTCATTTAATTTTCCAGTGAATTCTAAAACTTTATCAAGCTTTCCATTAATAACCTGTAACAATGAATAAATAATATTAATATACAATATATTATTATACCAACAAAATCAGCACTAAAAAATAGCACCAAACTACTTAATTACCTTAATGGACTTATCAACATGTGTCCATCATTTTTCGAGTAGCTTTAATAATTTTCTCCATCCTCTTTCTCAAAATTGATCTGATTTGCACGTATAATGTCTACAACTTTGACTCATACCCTCTGAAAAGAAAAGAAAAATAAAACTTGTAGTTTCTCTGGTAAGAATTTCAGCATCATAATACAGAAACATGCTCAAATTCAGTATATTATACTTATCCAGTATAAAAACTATTCAAGAAGGCTAGCACATTATTATGTATTGCAAGTTATTAGAATTGAAAAACATGGTAAAACCAACTATATTATACTTATCCAGTATATTATACTGATCCAGTATAATATACTAATCGAGTATATTATATTCATCCAGTATATTATACTAATCCAGTATATTATACTCATATAGTATATTATATTGATCGAGTATATTATACTCATACAATATATTAAATTGATCGAGTATATATATTATACTGATCGAGTATATTATTGTCATCCAGTATATTACACTAATCCAGTATATTATACTCAAACAGTTTATTATACTCATCCAGTATATTATAATGATCGAGTATATTATACTGATGGAGTATATTTTAATCATCCGGTAGAAAACACTAGACAATAATGCTTCGGAGAACAGGCTTCCAAAATAATATACAGCAACCAAATTTTAAAATGCAAGTTATAAGAACCAAAATCTAGTATACTATCAATAGAAATTAATTAAAAGCAAGACTAATTAAAATCAGAGAAACAACAACTTACATTCACAATGTCGCTAACATTAACTTTCGATGAATGTTGGAGAAGATATGACGGATTCACCTTGAAAACCTTAAACTTCTATTAAATAAACAAAATATAAACAGTTACATTAAAACAAAATCTATGAGTAAAGAAATATGATAAAAAGTCAAATACTACTAACTTACACTTTCATTTGTAAAGAAATCTTTATGAAGTTTTTCATATTTTGGACATCCAATGCTTGAGTAAGACAACATCCTAATTGGCCCCCGATCATGATATTTAAAAAATTGACGAAAATCATTAAACACTTCCATCATTCATACATTGAACAAAAATGGAAATCCAAGCACCGTATAAGATGAAAATCAATTTTTAGAACATGCGACAAACTATCAATAAGCTCATCGAAACATAAACTGCCCCATGGAAAATAAGCACAAAGCTCTTCGTCATCAATGATTTTCATAGAACGATCGCTCATATTTTGACCTTTAAATTTACCCAATAGAATGGCTTATAATAGGTGTCACGGCCCCAATTTACCCTCTGTAAGATATCGTGATGGTACCTAGTCTCTAAGACTAGGTAAGCCTAACAATTTGCGGAATGTTATAATATAAAACTGAAGCATTATTCTAAACACATGAAATAAATATAAAACTGCAAATGAATAATTACAACTCCCAAAACTCGGTGAAAATAAGTCACAAGATTTTAAAGAAAATACTAAGTGTCTCTATACATCAGAGTCTAAAGAGAATAAGGAAAATAATATAATAAGGATAGGGGGAGGACTCCGAGGTCTGCAGACACTGGCAGATAAACCTTGAAGTCTCAACGTACAGTCCAACTCACTAGTATCTGGCCTGGTAAGAAGAACTTGGATCTGTACAAAAAGATATGCAGAGTGTAGTATGAGTACGCCACAACGGTACCCAGTAAGTGCCAAGCGTAACCTCGGTAGAGAAGTGATGAGGTGTAACGACCCGACCGGTCGTTTTGAGCATTTACACTTTTCTCGGTTGTTTGAGGGCATGAGTAGCTCTGTATTATGTATTATGACTTATGTGAATCGTCAGTTTTGATTTTCAGGTTATTCGGGACTGATTTGGAAGAATGATTCTCAACTAGGGAGTTTTAAATTTGAATGAGTTAACCAAGTTTTATTTTTAGCATTTGACCTTGGATTGAAATTTTGATGGTTTTGTTAGCTCCGTTGGGTGCTTTTAGACTTAGGAGCGTGTCCGGATTTCGATTTGGAGGTCCGTGGTTGATTTTGGCTTGAAATGGCGAAAGTTGAAGTTTTGAAAAGTTTGACCGGGAGTGGACTTTTTGATATCAGGGTCGGATTCTGATTTCAAAAGTTGAAGCAGGTCCGTAATGTCAAATGTGACTTGTGTGCAAAATTTGAGGTCAATCGGACGTGATTTGATAGGTTTTGGCATCGGTTGTGGAAGTTTGAAGTTTCAAAGTTCATTGATTTCGAGTTGAGATGTGATTTGTCGTTTCGATGTTGTTATGTGTGTGAACAACTAATTTTTGACCACACCCGAATTCCATACTATTTTAGTGTAAATATTTCTTTTAGGTCTTATTGTGATATTTTAAACTTTTATCTTACTTTTAGTAGAGCTTATATATGAAAATTAGAAATTACAAAATAAATATTAAAATTCTTAGAGTACATATTTTATTTCTATTTGTAAAGAGAAAAGAAAATTTACAAACAATATATGATTTCTTTTAATTATAATTTTAATAAATTATGGTATTTTGCTTAGTAATATTAAAAGTATATGTATATATATATATATATATATATATATATATTATCTTAATAGTTCAATTAAATTCTTCTTATAAAAAACAAACAAGCATTCAGGTGACCTTTAAAGTTAGGCAACAAATGTAACTTTCAAAAAATGATTCAACCCATCCATGATTCTTGAACAATTATGTTACTTTATTTTCGGATGTTGTACAGATTTCACTCTAACCTCTTCCCTCTATCACCCCATTATCACACACCCACATCACACACATACACACGATATACTATTCATCTGCACATCCTCCATCCTCAACTGCTATACATGCATATATAGTGACTTTTCTAGTCCAAAAGGGAGGGGACCGGGAAAAAAATATCTGGAATGAAGAGTTTAGAAAACATTTGACTTCTTGATCTTCTTTGAAGAAGCTTAAAAATATGGAGTTCAAACAGTGAGAGAGAGATACGAGTGGATGTATGGTTACTACTTGGTTCCGGTTGTGCCTGGTGACTTTGATTCTCGTCATATACTGTAATGACCCGGCCGGTCGTTTTGAGTATTACAACCCCACTTCCCCATTTACTGCTCAAATTGTACTTTACAGTTGTTGTGTGACTTGTCGAGATAATTGGTTCGGGTCCGGTGAGGTTTTGGAATGAATTGGAACACTTAGTTTCAAGGTTTAAAGCTTAAGTTACAATAGTGATCGTATGTCGAATTATATGTAAACGACCCCGGAATGGAGTTTTGATGATTCCAACAGCTCTGTATGGTGATTTTGGACTTAGGAGCGTGTCCAGAATATTTTTTGCAAGTACGTAGTGGAATTTGGCTTTAAATGCCGAAACTTAAATTTTGGAAAGTTTAACCGGGGGGTTGACTTTTTGATATCGGGATCGGAATCCGATTCTGGAAATTTAAAATAGGTCTGTAATGTGAAATGTGACTTGTGTGCAATATTTGAGATCAATCGGACATGATTTGATAGGTTTCGGCGTTGTTTGTAGAATTCGGAAATTTAAAAATTTATTAGGCTTGAATCCGTGTCTAGTTCGTATTTTTGAGGTTGTTAGGTATGATTTGAGGCCTCGAGTAGGCCCGTGTTATGTTATGGAACTTGTTGGTGTGTTCGAACGGGGACCCGAGGGCCTCGGGTGAGTTTCAGATGGTTAACGGATTGATTTTTGAATTTGGAAGACTGCTGGAACTGAAGCCTTCTGGTGTAATCGCACATGTGGAAAAGTAGTCGCAGGTGCGAGCTCGCAAGTGCGAGTAGGGGAGCGTTGAAGCGAGACGCGTAGGTGCGGAATCGCACCTGCGCGAGAAGGAGCACAGATACGGGATAGAGGTCTGTGAGGCATTGGTCGCAGGTGCGAGGGCATTTCCGCACCTGCGTGAGCGCAGATGCGGACGGAAGCGCGCAGAAGCGAAAATTGGGCAGGCGAGTGGAGTCCGCAAATGCGACATTTTTCTCGCACAAGCGGATGCGCAGGTGAGCAAATCTTGTCCGCAGATGTGGAAATCGACTGGGCAGAACCTTAAAATTCGAGGGTTCAATATTTTCACCCATTTTCGAATTTTAGAGCTTGGGTTGGGCGATTGTGGAGAGGAAATATTTCACACAACATGGGGTAAGTGTTCTTAACTCCCTTGTGCTTATATTCCATGAATTAATCTTCATTTTTGGTGTAAGATTATTGAATCTTTAAGAGAAATAAAAGAAAATTTCTATAATGTCACAAAACGAATTTTTCAAGTTTGAATACCGATTTGGAGTCGGATTTGAGTGAAATTAGGATGGTTGAACTTGTAATTGGATGGGTTGTCGTATTTTGTGGATTTCGTCGAATTTTGAGACATGGACCCCATGGGTGATTTTTGGCGCGTAATTTCGGATTTTATGGAAAATATTAGCGTTTTGATATGGAATTAATTCTTATAAATTGTGTGGACTGAGTCAAATTGTTGTGACTAGATTCGAGCCATTTGGAAGTTGATACGCGCAAAATGGAATTTCTGGAGCATTGCTTAGCTTGCTCGACATTGGATTTGGCTTGTTCGAGG
>AWOL01S0029618.1:0-12231 GCA_000715115.1 Nicotiana otophora
GATTGCTTATGGCTAAGAAACGAAAACATCAAGGGTAGTTCGAGCAAAGAATGTGTTGAGTGTGTGCTATAGTTTGCCTTATCGATCCACGTGCAGGTTTTAGGAAGACTCAGAGTTTATGCTTCTTGTGAATGTGATGTACAAGAAAAAGAATTTAGCTGGTTACTTCTTTGACGGGGTGTTCAAGTGCTAGGAGAGCGTTAGAGTTTAGTTATATTCGGGACAAGGTCAGAGTGGGTGACTCTCAACAATGGTCCTAGAGGGTTCAAGAATTTAAGTGCAGTGCTTAAGGATTTCGGGTCCGTTGTGTGGTTAAGGATCAAGTTTTGCAGTGGATTATAAAAGGGACGTGAAGTATTCTATGTTATCATCGGGTCTAAAGTACAATAATAGAGGAAAGACAGAAATAACTTCGGATTCGCGGAAGGTCTTGCAGAATGAGTGTGCCAGTTGGAGATGCTATTGTGCGCTTGGGGAGGGTATGAGATTGTTTATGAGTATTGAGACGATGTGGTCTTATGATGCGGGTCACTCGGGATGAGTGCGGATTTAGTTCGTTATGTTTTTGAATGGAGCTATTATTATTTCTAAGGCAAGTCGAGAGTAAATATGAAGAAGTTGGGTCGGTTAGTAATGGTTGAATCAGCATGATTGTGGCAATGATAGGTTCTTTTAGCATGTAACGTTATACATGTGGTTGGTGGCTGTACGTGAGGGCTTGACAGCCACCATAATTTGATTGATTTGGGAGATATTTGATTCAAATGGCCTTGTTATGTGTAAATGGATCCCAAAAGAGTTATGGCGATTTAGACCACAACTTGAGGATTTGTATTTTCTGCAGCTATGGAAATTGGAGGTTGAGGATCAAGGTTACGATTAAGTTTGATGATAATGTCCCAAGCTCGGAGGAGCGGGGGGAAGGATCCAGAAGTTTAGAATAAGCTGGCATTTTATTTAGTGTCACCTGAAAATGGTGTCCTGTGTAAGAGGCTTTGTGTATTGGATTGCGGACTCTTAGATGGCCCAATATGGTATGATCAGAACCGGCTGGAGGTCCTTTGGTGGGTCTAATGTGAATGTGCACTCTACATCAGGTCGGATATGTTCGTTCGGCATAGCATTGCTTGCGGAGGAATCTTCGGGCGTTGGATGTTATTTTTGTCATCAGTTATTCCATGTAATACACTATTGTGCCTCGTGGGTTATGAGACAGCTTGATTATTCGCACATGTGTTATGATTCCGTGTAGATTATGATATTATATGAGCAGGATAGCTCTCGAGATGCAGGTCATTTATCGCACCTTAGTTGTGCTTGGGTGTTGTAGCGTATGGCGCTATCCGTCTCCCCAGGGTTGTATTTTGTTTTGCACTTAGCATGCTTGTGGTTGATATTCGGTATTTCATAGGTATACGCATTTTGGTTTGATGGGTATTCCCTTATTTATTGTTATGTGTGGATCGGGTGGCACGCCTCCATGAGTATATTGTTTGGATCGGTTTGCACGCCACAACGGTATCGTGTTTGGATCGAGTTGCACGCTGCAATGGAACCATGTGTGGATCGGATTGAACGCCGCAACGGTGAGATGTTGAGTACGGTTCCATATACGTATTTTTGTGTATTTTTGTTTCCCATTCTATGAGAAGGATTCATAGCGTCTTTCGGCCATTTTATTCGTTACGTGGGCTGGGAAGTTCTTTTCTAGAGTTTGTTTTTTCCTTATATATCATATCCGAGTTGTAGCTTATTGGTGCGTCGATGGCGTCGTATGAAATCATGGGCAGTGTTTGAGGTGTCTTATTGCCTGGGCAGCTTGTACTGCGTGAGACGAGATTATTGGGCCTGAAATCAGTGCCATCAGATCTATATAAAATATTGTAAAGATCAAATATCGTTATTCATCTCAAAATAAGGTAATGGTCCTTGTCAGGAGGAAAGACTCCATGATTTGTTGATTTGGCAGTTGGTAATGAGTTTCTACGCATCTCTTCCGTCGTGGCAGTATTGCGAGAGTTAGATCAGGCTTATATGTGTTATGAGGTGTATTGCAGGCACCGGGTTTGTGGAATTACAGTTATTATGGTCGGAGGATGTTATTGTGATCAAGCGATTTATGTGGCGCATGGTGTGATTTCAGCGGAGGAGCATGGTCATGCTGGGCACAGTGTATGGTAAATGATGCGGTGTTCGTATGTTAGAATCGGTCTCGTGGAAAATTTCGGATGTTGGAATTTGGTTCTAAAGCTTGTTAACTAAGGTTATATGGAGGATCTTTAGTTTGGCTCGAGTTAATGTGCTCAACTGGGTGGTGGCAGCACGGGTAGGTGATGTCGCCCAAACTCACACCACTAATTTAGGTTGCGAGGCGGTCGATGCAATAAAAAAAAAACCAACGCGAGTCGGGGTTGATTCCACAGGGAGCTTGATGTGGGATTAGGTATATATCTATTGTGAATGTATGACGTGCCTAAGATTACATTTCCACATTTTCAGTTGTTGTTTCTACTTCTACTTTTACGCTAATGCTTGCAATTTTAAAGCTAAGAGATAATGTTTTTGGTTTTGGTTGTTTTTCAAGTTATAAAAGATTTAGGGTTACGACTTCCGCCTAGTCGGTTACCTAATAGATTTATAGCTTTATGGCATGTTTGGTTGATCGGGATACAATATAGCAATCACACGTAATTACTCACTCTATACCTCTCGGTAGTTTGAGTGATTTTTCCCAATTCGGCTTTCTCAGGTCCAAATGGGTATCTCACGAAACAAGTGATAAACATTCAAGTCGGGTCTTACTATCGCTAGATTAGACCCTTTAGTTGGGGCTATCAATTTCTTGAGTTCACCCCAATTTCTTGTTAGCCAAGTTTTCCTAGACTTAGTCTCACTTCGTCAAGTAGAGACTAAGTCAATTATGCATGAATCAATATTTGCAACCATCAATTCTCAAAATCAAGCAAGAACTAGGCTAAAATTCATATACGCAATCACAAATAAGCCCTAAATCAATCACCCATTAAGTACCCATACTAGGGTTGGGTCACAACCCTAGCTAAGGGTTTAGCTACTCATGGAAAATGAAGAAATTACAGAAGAAACTAAGATAAAATGCATAATAATTGATTAAGGAAAAAAAATCTAATGTTTAAATACTAAACTATTAAAAAGTTGCCCAATACAGTAAATAAAAATTGCTCAGAATGTTCAGGTGCACCAAACTTAACCTAAAAATGATAAAAAGGATCTATTTATACCTTGCTGAAAAATATCTAACTAAATTGCCCCTGCGAAGGTTGTGCGGCCGCACAATTCTGTGTGCGGTCCGCACTTTGAGACTGACTGGTGGGTATGGCTTTCTGCGGTCGCACAAAAGTGATATGCGGCCGCACTTCCTCTCATTGTGCGGGCCACACATATTTGAGTGCGGTCGCATTCTTGCTCTTAGACTAGATCAGGGTCCCATTCTGCGGACCGCACATTTATGAGTGTGGCCGCATTTTGGCATCCTGCGGACGCACAATAATAGTGCGGTACTCACATCTTCAAGCTCCCAAACTTTAGCTCTCTGAATCTAGTCTTCTGTGGCCGCACAATAATTGTGCGGTCCGCACTCTATCAAGAAAATCTATCAGAGCCTCTTCAGAGTTTGCGGCCGCACACAGTATTGTGCGGTCCGCACTGTAGCCCTTTTTGGTTGTTGTCCAATTTTACTCCTTTTTGAGTTGATTTTCACTTTTTTGACTCGTTTCCCAATATTCCTGCAAGAAAGCACATTTCATTAGTTCTCGGGAATACCTTTAAGCATTTTTGAGCTAAAACGTAAGTAAAAGAGAGCAAATAAATGGTCAAAATCCCTACTTATCAACTCCTCCAAACTTAAGCTTTTGCTTGTCCTCAAGCAATTAAGGAAATTTCCCACCTCCACTAGAAAAGGGCTATTTCAGCTAGCCTAAGTTGAGTCAAACACAAATCAATCGGGACCAACAATTACCCACACGCTCATGAATCATTAACAAGCATATGAATTGAATGTTAAAGCACAAATGGCTCTAATGTGACGCTTGAGCATCAAGGGTTGACTTTGTTCATCAAGGAATCTCGCACTTTCATGCAGGTCACTGTGGATCCCAAACTCCTCCTCTTATACTCTCTGAAAGCTCATCTCACTCACGAATGAAGAATTCAATTCAATGACTCGCAAAAGATACGCTCATCACTCTCAAAATAATGTCACATGCCCGGCTCTAAGTACCATATGCTTTCCCCTCATGTAGATCACCACTAATTCAAGCTCGCTCGGCTTGAAATCACGTAGGGCTTTTTCCCATATAATGAAGGCTTTTGGACTAAGGAGGGAAATATCGGAATGAAATTGGTTCATCTTCCCTTTAGCACTTCATATTCTCTTTTTGGCTCTTACTTTGCTGACTCTTTGAGTCATTTTCTTTTCCCTTAGGAGGATTAGAGGGACTTGACATCACTCTTTCTTTTCCATGCTATTCATACTTTCCTTCTTTGTTGTCCATGCTTTTAACTTTTGCTTTCTTTTGCATCTTTTCAACCCTTTCACGTTATGCACTTTCTTTTTGTGTTTTTCTTTAGTTCTTCCTTTCTTTTTCTTTGCCTTTCCTCATCTTCATTTCTTTTCTCTTTTTTATTTTTTTGTGCCTTGAGACCATCTTTAAACTCCTCGTCTCTCCCCCAAACTTATTTGTTTTCCATTTGAATCACATGAGTGCTAAATAAAGTTCGGGTGCCAAGAGAGAGTCACTATAAAACGGGTAAAGGCTTGTAATATAGTTAACGAATAAAAACGCTTTAGGCTCAAAAGGGTTTACTAAGGATGATATCATTGGTGGGCCATAGAAGGTTTCAAAACGGGTCAAGGGGAGCCTACAATCACTTCTCAAGCCAGGCTAACTTAGAATTTCGCCTAGAAACACATTCGGGGCAAGTTCTAGACCACTCGCACGAGTACTTGGACTTGTAACAAAATACCTCACCTCTCACACAATCGGATTGTCAAAGAGAAAAGAGTCGAGGGCCCACAACAACCGCATTCAAGATTGAAAATCGCTAATGGTTCAACTAAATCACCCGATGATTGCCTAAGTCAATACAAGAGTCACAAGGTTACTAACTAGGGCTATTTCTTTACAAAACCTTGTTTATAACCGTAAGCGCATAGTTAAGTGTGTTGGTACCAAGTGAAGCATGCTTGACCCTTATTTATTCATTAATACTACTTGTTTCTACCGAATCATCAAAAACTGACTCGATCCCTTAAGAAGGTTGTCATGCCATCCATCGTTAGGAAGAGCCACCCGGTTCAGACAAGACCCACCTTTGGAAAGAACCATAGCATTAAAAAAACCAAAGGCTTATTGTTCACTAAAACATAAAAAAAAAAAGCTAACAAATCAAAAAAGGCTAATAAAGTAACTAAGAAGCTGTACTATTAAGAAAACAAATTGAAGAAGCTATGAAATAAAATACTGAAAGTAAGGCAACTGAATATACAAACCAAGAGGAATAGAATATATACAAGCGGGATGAATATATACATAATGAGGGAGAAAATAAAAATAAAGATAAAATAAAAAGAGTATTAAAGTTATTACTGGCCCAAATGTAATCAAATGTCATCATAGTCATCCAAAATGAACCAAAATAAATCACCCCCAGAATAAGAATAAGCATTATCCTCAATGCTTAGCAACATCAAAACAAAAAGGATAGAGAGTAAAGAAAACTCCCTATGTGGTCTCAGGGTGACTGGCAGCATCACCATCCTCCGTCTCCTCCAATTGTATCTCATCATCACCGGGCTGAGGGACAACAGGGCTGGTGAGCATCTGAAGCATCTCCTCAGCAGTGGGGGCAGTGAGATCTGGCTCGTCAGACTAGCCAGCTGGTGCCTCTGCTGATGGTGTTGCTGGGTCAGCTGGTACTGATGGACCTGTCTCCATCAGTAGGTCAAAGGGCAAATCACCTGCTTCTGCTATCTTCTTCACCACCCTGCTCAAACTCTCCACTGCTTTCTTTGAAGCCTGGGATTTCCTCATCTTTATCACCTGCTTGCTCAACTCCTCAATAGCACCCCCGTGAGCCACCAGAGTATCCATAATGGTCTTCTCGTTATCCAGAATCTTCTTCAATACTTCCTCCACTGATGGAGGGACCTGTGGTGCTGCTGGGGTGAAAGGCTGTGCTGCAACAGTACTGGATATGTCAGACAACTTAAAAGTGGTTGTCTACATCCAGTTGTTGAGGCTCGCCAAAGTCAGAGAGACTCGCAGCGCAGTGAGAGGATAAGTGGATAAGGGTGGCACTGGTACTGCATCTGATGGCCTAGAAGATGAAGATGGTGGCATGGTGGCTCTCCCGGTAGAAGGCCCGGCTACTGTGGAAGGCATGGGAGCTGTAGATGGCTCAGCAGCAGCCTCAGAACCCACCACCGATGGCTCGTCAGACTGACCAACGGTGGTAGTGATCTTACCCTTGAACTTTGGGTTGTCAGCACCCTGCAAGTGGTACCATGAGAAGGCTTCTTGGCCTTTGCTTTTGTGTCATTATGGTCTCGGCTCCACCTTGGCATCATTAAAATACTCTGTGAGGGTGTTTGGGTAACGGTAAGACTTTTCACTTTTTTGGACCGCCAATGTGATGTTGGTTGACATGATTGCATCCACATTAATCGGGTACCCCACCATAATAAAATCCACTAAAATTTCCCGGGGAAGTGGGAGGCTGTTCTCAATTAGACTTGGATCAATCTGGCTACACATAAAGGTTTGCCACACTTTAGCCTCAAAATTTAGGGTGGCCCGGAGGATAGGAACTCCTGTTGTAATCTATGGTGGTGATGGTCCTCGGGCGACCAAAATCTCAGCTAGCCACTGGCGAGCTGAGTCACCCGGAGCCAACTTCTCTAGGTACTGGACTGCCTCTACGTCTTCGAATCCCACATAAGTGTTCAAAGAGCAGGCGAAAGCAGACTTTCAAATTTCTCACCTTTGTCACTTTCGTCCCCTTCTTGATATGAGCCNTAAAGGTTTGCCACCCTTTAGCCTCAAAATTTAGGGTGGCCCGGAGGATAGGAACTCCTGTTGTAATCTATGGTGGTGATGGTCCTCGGGCGACCAAAATCTCAGCTAGCCACTGGCGAGCTGAGTCACCCGGAGCCAACTTCTCTAGGTACTGGACTTCCTCTACGTCTTCGAATCCCACATAAGTGTTCAAAGAGCAGGCGAAAGCAGACTTTCAAATTTCTCACCTTTGTCACTTTCGTCCCCTTCTTGATATGAGCCACATTAGCGTAGAACTCCCTGACCAAGTGCTCATTTGCATCGATGACACTATGGGTGAACCACTTCCACCCCATGTGCTCATGGAACTATCTAAGGACATTTGGATTATGAATATCCAAATCCTTCATTAAAAATTATCGCTCAAGTGTGAGCGACCTCTGGGGCCACAATATCCGGAACCTGTTAAAGGCTGTCAAACTCACGAACTGATCCTCCTACATTTCCTTTTTCTTCGACCTCTCAAGGATGCCCACTTGTGTGCCCCCCCCCCCCCCCCCCCCTACCATTATCCTGGACATTATCATCATCGACATCAATAGGTACTGGTGCCAGAGGAGTAGGTGTAGAGTAGGGCTCGGAACCCTGGCTTCCTGCATCAAAACCTCCAGAAGAACTAGATGTAGGTTCGTCGCGCAATTGAAAATGCCCAGTGGGTTGGGATGGTTGGGACTGGGCCTCAGGTTGGACTTCCATTGAATGACCCTCGAAGGCTTCCATGGATAGGGCATAGGAACTGGATTCTGAGGGCTCTATGGCCCTTCCTCTCCCGATGGTCGGCTTTTTAGCAATGGGCTTCGATTGCACTCGCAAAGGGCGAGTGCCTTTTATTCTGCCTCGGGAGGGTTCACCTCTCCCTTTTGATGTGTCACCTCTACCACGTGATCTGACCATTGTTCGCAATACAAGGTACATATGTCAGTTGAGTTAAAAATACTTCAAACATTTACGTAACAATTGCAGTACAATAGTCATCAAAGGAGACAGTGCAGACCGCATAATTTTGAGTGCGGCCGCAGAATGTCTAGTCCGGACCGCACAATTTTGAAGTGTCATCGCACACCCTGAAGTGCGGACCGCATAACTGAGAGTGCGGCCGCACATCCTGAAGTGCGTACCACGCAATTTTAAGTGTGACCGCATAGGTCCAGTCCTGAGACATTGATTCTCTGAAGTTCAAAAGTGCGGTCGCACACATTTTTATGCGGCCGCACAATTTTACTGCGGACCGCACAATTTTGAGTGCGGCTGCATAAGTCTACTCCTGAAATACTGATTCTCTGAAGTTCAAAAGTGATGTCGTACACATTTTTATGCGGCTGCAAAATGTTTTCTGTGGAGTGCACAATTTTGAGTGCGGTCCGCACTTTGCAAGCGCAACATTTACCCTAATCAAGTGGTCTGCGGACCGCACAAATTTGTGTGCGGTCGCACAATTTGAGCATTTACGACCATAAACTTAGGGTTCATGCAATTTTTCAAAATTTAGATATGGCATACACGAATTAACATGATTAATGGTCTACCCAGTCCCTAATAAACATTTATGAAACTACCCATATGATTTTAAGCACCCTTAACTAATAATTGACAATTTAGGTCTAACAATTCACACCACAAAAGAACAAAAACTAAAAGAAATTTCAAAATCTAAAAATGTAATGAACATACCAGTTATGAAGGATGCAGGTAAGAATCTACACTGATGAAATGAAGGAAGATTGTGAATTAATCGATCGTGCACTGTGTTTGCTTAGTGTTCAAGACTTCAGAGTGGTAAAGTTGCGAATAGTGTCTCGAGGTTCTATTTGTAGGTTGACCAAGTTGCCCTAAACTTAAGGCGAGTGCGGCCGTACAATTTTGAGTGTGGACCGCACTCTTTACCTAGACCTCGATGCAACTCTGCGGTCCGTATAAAAGTGAATGCAGCAGCAGAATTTGTGCGGACCGCACAATTTTGTGTGCGGTCGCAGATTGGCTATGAATTTTGACCGACCAACTTCAGAGAACTTGCAAGTTTTGTTTTCCAGTTGTGCGATCTCACACAGAATTGTGCGGCCGCAGAGTGATTTCTGTTGCTGCCTTTAGAATTGTGTGGTCCACACAATTAATGGGCGGTCCGCACTCTTTCAACACTTGGCCAACAATTTTGACACAGTCCCTACAATGCATATCCATTCCTGCATACACTTCAAAACTAGTTAGCACAAAACAAAGCCTATCTAATGAAAAAGAAAAGAAAAAGACACATGGGTTGCTTCCCAAGAAGCGCCTGATTTAACGTCACGACACGACGCAGGTTACCATCAATCACTTGAAATGAATTAACGCCACAATGTGGCCATCATCAACTTTGCCAAGATAATGTTTCACCGAGTGACCATTGACTCTAAACACTTCATCATTCTTGTTCTTCAAGTCTAATGCACCAAAGGGTGTCACATGTACAACCTTAAATGGACCACTTCACTTGGATTTTAACTTTTTCGGATGTACTTGTCATAGAGGTACTTCATCTTGTCCTTGTACAAGGACGAACTTGAATATGCATGGAACCGGAATTCATCAAGCTCATTCAATTGTGCCACCCTTAAGTTGGCGGCTACATCCCATTCAAGATTAAACGTCTTCAATGCCCACATAGCCTTGTGCTCAAGTTCCACCGGTAGGTGACAAGCTTTCCCGAACACTAACCGATACATAGACATACCAATCAGTGTTTTGTAAGCCGTCCTATAAGCCTAAAGAGCATCATCAAGTTTCTTTGACCAATCCTTCTGGTTGGCATTCACGGTCTTTGTCAAAATACTCTTGATCTCCCTGTTGGAAACTTCAACTTGCCTGCTTGCTTGAGGATGATGGGGGGTCGACACTTTGTGAGCAACACCATACTTTGTAAGTAAGATATCAAAAGATTTGTTGCAAAAGTGCGATCCCCCATCACTAATAATGGCCTTTGGAGTACCAAATCTTGTGAAGATGTTCTTTTTCAAAAATGTCACCACACTCCGAGCTTCATTGTTGGGCAAAGCCACGGCTTTAACCCACTTTGACACATAATCCACAGCTACCAATATGTAAGTATTCCCACAAGAGCTCACGAACGGACCCATGAAATCAATGCCCCACACATCAAAAATGTCAATCTCCAAGATGGTGCTGAGGGGCATCTAATTTTTCTTATAAATCTCATCGGCCCTTTGACATTCATCACAACGCTTGACGAGATCGCTAGCGTCCTTGTAAAGAGTAGGCCAATAGAATCCACAACTCAACACTTTTGTTGCCATTCTAGCTCCACCATGGTGACTACCATATGTAGAAGAGTGGCAAGCCTCGAGAATTTTCATTTGTTCCTCCTCCGGTACACATCGTCTAATCACACCATCGGTACAAATCCGAAAGAGATAAGGCTCATCCCAATACTAGTCAAGGCAATCCCATTTGAGCTTCTTCCTTTGGTTTGAAGAGAACTCATTCGGTACAATGCCACTCACAAGATAATTGGCAAAGTCGGCGAACCATGGCATCCCGGTCATAGAAATGGTTAGGAGTTGCTAGTCAGGAAATGAATCATTTATCTCAAGGCCATCATGTGGCCTCCCCTCCTCCTCCAAACGAGACAAATGGTCTGCCACTTGGTTTTCACTACCTTTGCGGTCTTGAATCTCTAGATCAAACTCTTGCAAAAGAAGCACCCACCGCATTAGTCTTGCTTTAGAATCTTTCTTGCTCATCAAATATCGAAGCGTCGCATGGCCTGTGTGAATAATCACCTTTGTACCCATCAAGTACGGGCGAAACTTTTTCATAGCAAAAACAATAGCAAGGAGCTCGTTTTCGGTCACTGTGTAGTTGAATTGAGCATCATTCATGGTCTTACTAGCATAATAGACCGGAGGGAAGATTTTATTGATACACTGCCCCAAAACTGCTCCGACCGCCATATCACTAGCGTCACACATGAGCTCAAAATGTAAGCTCCAATCTGGTACAGTTATAATAGGAGTAGTAGTCAACTTGAACTTGAGCAATTCGAATGCCTTCATACAAAGGTTTACACAAAGGGTTCACCACCTTAGAAAAAACCTTAATGAATCGGCGATAAAACCCCGCATGACCCAAGAAGCTCCTCACTCCCTTCACAGATGTAGGGGGAGTTTGGCGATCACCTCAATTTTGGCCTTGTCGGCCTCAATACCATGCTTTGAAATTTTGTGGTCGAGGACTATGCCTTCTTCGACCATGAAGTGACATTTCTCCCAATTCAAAATCAAGTTTGTCTCTTTACATCTTGCCAAGACCTTATCTAAGTTGTTCAAGCAATCATTGAAGGAATTCCCAACCACGGAGAAATCATCCATAAAGACCTCAAGAAAATCCTCCACCATGTCGGTGAAGATGGCCATCATACACTGTTGAAAAGTCGCTGGTGCATTACATAACCCAAATGGCATCCGCGAGAATGCGAAAGTACCATAGGTACAAGTGAAAGTAGTCTTTCCTTGGTCCTCAAGAGCAATGAGAATTTGACTGTAGACGGAATATCCATCAAGGAAACAATAAAAAGCTCGTCCGGCCAACCTATTAAGCATTTGATCAAGAAATGAAAGCGGAAAATGATCTTTCCGAGTGACTTTGTTGAGCTTCCGATTGTCCATGCACACTCTCCACCCGGTCACCGTTCTTGTAGGAATCAATTCGTTCTTGTCATTTGTGACCACAGTCATGCCCCCTTTATTTGGGACGCATTGCACCAGAGAGGTCCACGAGCTGTCGGAAATGGGGTAAACTACCCCGGCATCCAACCACTTTATGATCTCATTCTTTACCACCTCTTGTATTTCTTCATTTAACCTTCTTTGATGTTCAATGGAAGGTTTGACATCCTCCTCCAAAATAATCTTGTGCATGCAAAAGGTGGGGTTTATACCCCGANCTTTCCGAGTGACTTTGTTGAGCTTCCGATTGTCCATGCACACTCTCCACCCGGTCACCGTTCTTGTAGGAATCAATTCGTTCTTGTCATTTGTGACCACAGTCATGCCCCCTTTATTTGGGACGCATTGCACCAGAGAGGTCCACGAGCTGTCGGAAATGGGGTAAACTACCCCGGCATCCAACCACTTTATGATCT
>AWOL01S0029625.1:9335-29932 GCA_000715115.1 Nicotiana otophora
CCTTCGCATGATTAATCGCGTTTGGAACATGATGGTCCAAGGTTCATCATTGTAATAGCGAGCCATGGTGCGGATTATATGTTGTCGAGTTCGGGACCTAGAGACCGATCAAGATCGAGGTCGGCCAAGATCGAGCTCGAAGACCCAGAGACCGATCAAGATCGAGATCGGCCAGAATTGAGATCGAGCCAAGAAACAAAAAAGCCGTTATAGCTGCAATTAGGGGGAGAATCTCGGCAAAAATCACGGCGCAAATCAAGGAAAGATTAATTAATTAATCTATCTTGGGATCCCCACTATGTATTTTTAATTATATCCAAAATAAGATTTTTCCACTATATGAAGGGTTGTTATCACTTTTTAAAAAGTGGGATCAGATTCATTAAGATTCATTAAGATTTATAGATCATGAAGCAAATATTATCCTTTTTTGGGCTTTAATATTGAGTCATATGGTTCTTCTATCAATCACTCTCCATTCAATTTGAGTGTGATAAAACTTGAAGGCTTAGGCTAACTAATTCATTCGCTTTGCATTCATTTCTTTTACAACTAATTTCGATATTCATTTACTTATTTTTCCCAATTTGTACCAAGTTATACCACGTATCCTTAGAACTACGTATAAATTTAATTGTTATCCATTTTTCGGGTAAACAGCTTGGCGCCCACCGTGGGGATAAGGATAATAGTGGTTATTTGATATAAATATATGTAAAACACACTATTTTACACTTGCTCTTGGAAGTATCTTTGATTTCAGGCTAAAAATGACGAACTCTCAATTAATGGCCCTACCTATTGACAACGAATCTGACCATCAAGATGAGAATAACAACGTGACGCCCGAGGATGAAAGGCCACCCGTTGACCCAGTTGGGACTTGGGCCGTGGATCCAATTGAACCTATGAACCTAGAGCTCTCATACCAACTTGTCACGACCTAAAACTCCCTCCGAAAAATGTCGTGACGGCACCTAGTCTCTACGACTAGGTAAGCCTATCAAATTTCCGAAATAACAAAAATGGAAGAAATATTTAACAACTAAGTTCAACAGATAACCAAATAGCTGGTAACAATGCCGCTCGGCATGTACAATAACCAACACTCTAGAAAAATACAGTATTCCTAAAACTCGGAACATCATAAGTCACAAGCTATAGAAGGAAAACTAGTATCTCTATACACCAGAGTCTAATAAAAGGAGTACGAAAGGTAAATGACATAAGAGAGAATAGAGAGGGACTTCGAGGCCTGCGGACTCGGCAGATGTATCTTGAAGTCTCCGTACAGCAGCAAGCGCTCTCAGCTAATAGCGAGGCTGATAAGAAGCACCTGGATCTGCACACAAAACATGTGCAGAAAAGTAGCATGACGTTACCTAGTAGGTGCCAAGCCTAACTTCGGTAGAGTAGTGACGAGGTCAGGTCCAAGCCCTTTTGGGATGTAATAATAAGACAGATGATATAATAAAATTAAGTAAAACAGAGAATTTAACAGAAAAAATTCACAGAGAAATAACAACATAGCACAATGAGATAACAACAGGGGCGCTCCCGAGATACCATCTCATAGTCCTGAAAGTAAATACTCGCCAGGAGATCTCCCGAGGTACCGCCCCGTAGTCTCAAAAGTAAATGTGCAGGGAGAACTCCCGAGGTACCGCCTCGTAGTCTCAAAAGTAAATGTGCAGGGAGAACTCTCGAGGTACCGCCTCATAATCTCAAAAGTAAAAGTGTAGGGAGAACGCCCGAGGTACCGCCTCATAATCTCAAAAGTAAACACACAGCTCAACCGATAATTACAACAGTTAACAGCAAGAATCCTACAGTTAAGACTGATAAAAAACAAGGAGAAACAGGAATTCAACTAGGAATGCTGCACAAAGTCCAAATAAGTAGTTAAAGCATGAAGACATACGATATTAGACTAAGCAGGATAACTACACATGATGGTATAACTCAATTAAGATGAAAACATGTCACTACTCAGTGAAAATTGGGTTTTTACAACAAGCAGTTCGTGTACGCACTCGTCACCTCGCGTACACGGCGCTCACATATCACAATAGTACCAAATCCTAAGGGCAATTCCCCACACAAGATTAGGCAAGCCACTTACCTCGAACCAAGCTCAATCAATCAGTAAAAATGCCTTTTCCTTAATTATCCGACTTCGAATGGCCCAAATTTAGCCAAAACCAATTACATATCATAAATACAACTATAATAGACTAATCTAATGAATGAAATCAAGACTTTAATAAGAATTTCAAAAATCGTCCTGAAAAGTCGACTCAGGCTCACGTCTCGAAATCTGGTAAAAGTCACAAAATATGAACACCCATTCACTCACGAGTTCACTCGCACCAAAATTATCCATATCCGATATCAAAATCCAAATCAAAACTCAAAACCTTAGTTGATGAACTTTCCAACCTTTTTCCCAATTTTCTCTATCCAATTCCTTAATTAAATGATGAAATCAACTGTAGATTAGTGGAATATAACCATAAATGAGTTATGAATCGTTACCCAATTGTTTTCTCTGAAAAACTTTTGAATTATCGCCTCAATTCGAGCTCTCAAAGTCTCAAAATTGAAAATGGGATAAAACCCTCGAACTTGGCCCTTTTCTGCCCAGCTATTTCGCACTTGCAGGCTTTTAGTCGCATCTGTGATGCCGCACCTGTAGTAAAACCATCGCAGGTGTGAATTCCACTTATGGCCAGGGTTTTCACTTTTGCGGACCAGGGGACGCACCTGCGATCCCGGTTCTGCGGAGACCCTTCTGCTTCTGCAATCCCAAGCCTCCCCGGCCTCTCAGCTTCTGCGCTCAATCTTCCGCAGAAGCGACTCCTCTTCTGCGACCTTTATGTCGCACCTGCGACCACAGTCCAAACTCTTCCAGACCGCACCTGCGCCCCTTGTCTCACTTCTTCGGGCTCGCACCTGCGGTCAACCTTGCGCAGGTGCGATTACCCCAGAACTGGTGCCTTCAGCCATTCTCCCAAAAATCAAATTTGATCCGTTAACCATCCGAAATCCACTCGAGGCCCTCGGGGACCTCAACCAAATATACCAACAAGTCCTAAAACACCATACGAAGTTATCGAGCCCTAAAATCACATCAAACAATGCTGAAATCATGAATCACCCTCCAATGCAAACCTAATGAATTTTGAAACTTCAAACTTCTACAACCTATGTCGAAACCTATCAAACCACGTCCGATTGACCTCAAATTTTGCACACAAGTCATAATTGACATTTCGGACCTAGTCCAATTTTTGGAGTCGGAATCCGACCCCGATATCAAAAGTCCACTACCGGTCAAACTTCTCAAAAATTCAACTTTCGCCATTTCAAGCCTAATTCCGTTGCAGACCTCCAATTAACAATATGGACATGCTCCTAAATCTAAAATCACTCAAAGGAGCTAACGAAATCGACAGAACTCCATTCCGGAGTTGTCTTCACACAATTCTAATTTCGGTCAAAATCCTAGAACTTAAGCTTCTGTTTTAGGGACTAACTGTCCCAAAACACTTCGAAACGACAAACAAAACCTCCCGACAAGTCACATGCGTAGAAAAAGATACGGGGGAAGTAGTAAACAGGGAGGTCGGAGATAATACTCTCAAAACGACCGGCCGGGTCGTTACACCCACGTCTCGAAACCCGACAAAAGTTACAAAATATGAGCGTCCATTCAACCACGAGTCCAACCATACAACATTTACCAAATTCCGACATCAACTCGACCTTCAAATCTTCAATTCAACCTTAAGTGTTTTCACAATTTTTTCAACTTAAAATACCAATTAAATGCTAAAAATAGCAATAGATTCGGGTAATTTGACCAAAATTGAGTTAAGAATAATTACCCCATTGTTTCCCTTGAAAATCTCCCGAAAATCGCCTCTCCCCGAGCTCCAAATTTTTAAAAACGGAAAATGGGCAGAACTTAAATCTGCTGTCTAGGGGTTTGTTCTTCACGTTCGCGACCATCCTCTCGCATTCACGATGAACAAATTCCTCAATGGCCATTTCCAAACTCTTCCCAGACAGCCTCTAGTATAATGGTCATAAAATTTTGTATAAAACTCCAAATGACAAATGGTTTAACTTTCTGAAAATTAGACATCATGGGCTACAACTTTCATGTTTTGATCATCTCTCAATTCCTTATAGATTGCGAGATATAAACTTTCAAAGTCGGACAACGGACAATAGGAATTCCTTCTTCGCGAACGCGAAGAACAAAATCCCAAAAGCCAAATCCTTCTTCGCGAACGCAAGAGGATCCTCGTGAACACGAAGAACAAAACCAGACATGAGAAAAGCAACATTCAAAGTAGCCCAAAATGACCCGATAAACACCCCATAACACCTGAAACACACCCGAGGCCCCCGGAACCCCAACCAAATATACCAACAAGTCTTAAAACATTATACGAACTTAGTCGAGGCCTCAAATCACATCAAACAACGCTAAAATCACAAATCGCACCCCAATTCAAGCCTAATGAAAACTAACCAATTTCATCTTCTACATTCGATGTCGAAACCGATCGAATCAAGTCCGATTGACATCAAATTTTGCACGTAAGTTATAAATGACATAACAGCCCTATGAAAATTTTCAGAATTGAATTCCGATCCCTATATCAAAAATTCAACCTTCCGGTCAAACTTCCAAACTTAAATTTCCTACTTTCTCCATTTCAAGCCTAATTTAACTACAGACTTCCAAATAATTTTCCGGACACACTCCTAAGTCCAAAATCATCATACGGAGCTATTGGAATCATCAAAACTTTATTCCGGAGTCATTTACACATAGGTCAACATTCGGCCAACTATTTCAACTTAAGTTTAAATCTTGGAACTAAGTGTTCCAATTCATTTTGAAACTTCCCCAACAAGTCACATAATTATAATTGAGCATAGGATAAGCAGTAAATGAGGGAACAGTGCTGTAATACTGAAAACGACTGACCGGGTCGTTACACAGACTATATAATATTTTGTAGTCACTGCAATGTTGTTGTTTACATGCAAATAAAACTGTTAATTTTAAATATTTTTGTACTGGATTGGGTTTAATAATTTTTGTGATTTAGATGAATTGGGCATTACTGATTTCTTTAGTTTGTTACAACTGCACACGCGCTGAGATGAATAGTGCATAGATTTTGAAGTTGATCTTTTTTTCCTTTGAATTTTGTTTTATATGTCATGCATAGATTTTAACAATACATAAGATTTTTAAAAAGTTTTTACTAAAAGAAGATGCACGTGTGACACACGAGATGCACGTGAGGCGAACATTAAAGCTAGTTTTATTTGATTTACTTGAGACATCTTATTAAGACTTGACATTAGGTCACCAATTCAATTACGACTTGAAATGATTTTTGAAAGATTAGAAAATAACATAAGGATAAAGTACAACTCAAAATGACGACTTAAATAACAATATTTGCTTTAGTATACAACAACTAATCTACGCAATAAGCGAGTTAGAATACTATAACCTAAAAAAGGCATAATAAAGAAACAAAGTGCTTACGGACGACAACATTCAAAAGCTAAGGACCAGAAATAGTGTCATTTACCTTCTGAAGAAATCGACCAATCGTTCTCCAAACAAAATGAATAGAACTAAGGTAAGAAAGAATGCATAAAAAAATGATATACTATATTATAAAATGCAAGCAGTTACTTGCGTTGAGCATGCATATATATATATATATATATATGCATATATATATATATATATATGCATGTATGTATACATATGTATGCATATATATTTATGTATACGATCAAAATCGAGTTTTCCCTTCGTATGATTAATCGAGATTGGAACATGATGGTCCAAGGTTCATCATTTTAATAGCGAGCCATGGTGTGGAGTATATATTGTCGAGCTCAAGACCTAGAGACCGATCAAGATCGAGCTCGAAGACCCAGAAACCGATCAAGATCGAGATCGGCTAAGATCGAGATCGGCCAGGATCGAGATCAAGCCAAGAAACAAAAAAGCCGTTATAGCCGCAATTAGGGGGAGAATCTCGGCGGAAATCACAGTACAAATCAAAGAGAGATTGATTAATTAATCTATTTTGGGATCCCCATTATGTATTTTTAATTATATCCAAAATAGAATTTTCCCACTACATGAAAGGTTGTTATCAATAATAGAAAAGTGGGATCAGATTCATTAAGATTCAAAAGCTAAGGACCAGATATAGTGTCATTTACCTTCTGAAGAAATCGACCAATCGTTCTCCAAACAAAATGACACTACTAGAAATTCCGCAAAAATCGATCAAGGTCGACCGATCAACTTTGGTCGGTTTTTCAAAAACAAAAATATATTTTTTACTAAACCGACAAACTTTGGTCGGTTTTCTTTAGCGCAAAAATGCGGGAAACTATTTTTGTGTCCCGCAAAATTTATGTTTCAAGAAACCGACCAACTTTTGTCGGTTTTTCAATTAAAATAAATAAAAATTAATATTAATAAAATCGACCAAAATTGGTCGGTTAATTCGGCCGGTCATTTAAAAAAACCGACCAACTTTGGTCGGTAATTTTACTTATTAATAAAACCGACCAACTTTGGTCGGTTATTTTCATGCGAAAATACAATTAAAAAGTATAAATCAAATAAAAGACAGTTTTAAAACAAAATGTATCAATGGTCTAGTGGTAGAATAGTATCCTGCCACAGCACAGACCCCGATTCGATTCCCAGAGATGGTGAATCTTTTTATTACATAATTAAAATACCGACCAACTTTGGTCGGAAACAACCGACCAACTTTGGTCGGTTTTTTATGCAATATATATTTTTTAATATAATTGACCGACCAAAGTTGGTCGGTAATTTCCGACCAACTTTGGTCGGTATGCCTTTCCGATCACAAAAATACCGTCCACACGTAAATGGTCGTGTTTTGGTTGATTTTTGGCCATTACCGACCAACGTTGATCGGTTTTTTTGGTCGATTTTTACCGGATTTCTAGTAGTGTGAATAGAACTAAGGTAAGAAAGAATGCACAAAAAAATGATATACTATATTATAAAATGCAAGCAGTTACTTGCGTTGAACATATATATATATATGTGTGTGTGTGTGTGTGTGTATATGTATGTATGTATACGGTCAAAATCGAGTTTGCCCTTCGCATGATTAATCGAGATTGGAACATGATGGTCCAAGGTTCATCATTGTAATAGCGAGCCATGGTGCGGATTATATGTTGTCGAGTTCGGGACCTAGAGACCGATCAAGATCGAGGTCGGCCAAGATCGAGCTCGAAGACCCAGAGACCGATCAAGATCGAGATCGGCCAAGATCGAGATCGGCCAGAATCGAGATCGAGCTAAGAAACAAAAAAGCCGTTATAGCTGCAATTAGGGGGAGAATCTCGGCGAAAATCACGGCGCAAATCAAGGAGAGATTAATTAATTAATCTATCTTGGGATCCCCACTATGTATTTTTAATTGTATCCAAAATAAGATTTTTCCACTATATGAAGGGTTGTTATCACTTTTAAAAAAGTGAGATCAGATTCATTAAGATTTATAGATCATGAAGCAAATATTATCCTTTTTTGGGCTTTAATATTGAGTCATATGGTTCTTCTATCAATCACCCTCCATTCAATTTGAGTGTGATAAAACTTGAAGGCTTAGGCTAACTAATTCATTCGCTTTGCATTCATTTCTTTTACAACTAATTTCGATATTCATTTACTTATTTTTCCCAATTTGTACCAAGTTATACTACGTATCCTTAGAACTACGTATAAATTTAATTGCTATCCGTTTTTCTGGTAAACCGTTTGGCGCCCACCTTGGGGATAAGGATAATAGTGGTTATTTGATATAAATATCTGTAAAACACACTATTTTACACTTGCTCTTGGAAGTATCTTTGATTTCAGGCTAAAAATGACGAACTCTCAATTAATGGCCCTACCTATTGACAACGAATCTGGCCATCAAGATGAGAATAACAACGTGACGCCCGAGGATGAAAGGCCACCCATTGACCCAGTTGGGACTCGGACCGTGGATCCAACTGACGTTAATTCGCATGTGGCCATTAAAGCGAACCAACATTCTGGCCATGAAAACAGCATTCATGGTGGAACTCGATCTGCAATTCGAAATACCCAAAATGTTGGAGAAGACGGGATCAGCGTGCGTATGATTTTTGAAATGTTGCAAGCTCAGCAGGTAGCGATAGCTCAGTTGCAGAGCCAAACCCAGGCACCGAGCAGGCCTGAGCCCGGTCCACCCTAAGAAGTCACCCACAGAACCGGGCCAGCTGTAGTAAGGTCAAATGAACAAGAATCGGGGACTAACCCCAAAATTATGAAGATGCTCGAGGAACTGACAAAATGGATAGAGTGAGGAGATAAGAGGATTGAAGCAAACGACAAGAAAGTAGAAACTTATAACTCTAGGGTTTATTAGATCCCGGGGACACCACCAATATTGAAGGGTTTGGATTCCAAAAAGTTCATACAAAATCCTTTACCCCCGAGCACAACTCCCAAACCGATCCCAAAGAAGTTCCGCATGCCCGAGATTCCTAAATATAACGGAACGACCGACCCCAATGAACATGTCACCTCTTACACGTGTGCCATTAAAGGGAACGATCTAGAGGACGACGAGATCGAATCCGTATTATTAAAGCAATTCGGGGAAACCCTGTCAAAGGGAGCAATGATATGGTATCATAATTTACCACCTAACTCTATTGATTATTTTGCCATGCTTGCAGATTCTTTTGTAAAAGCACACGCTGGATCCATAAAGGTCGAGACCAGGAAGTCGGATCTTTTCAAGGTAAGGCAAAAAGAGAACGAGATGCTAAGAGAGTTTGTATCTCGTTTTCAAATGGAATGAATGGATCTACCATCGGTCACAGACGATTGGGCCGTTCAAGCTTTCACTCAAGTACTAAACGAATGAAGCTCAGTGGCTTCACAACAGTTAAAGCAGAACTTGATTGAGTACCCGACTGTTACCTGGGCCGATGTACATAATCGATATCAATCGAAGATTAGAGTTGAAGATGACCAGTTGGGGGCCCCTTCTGGATCCGTTATAAAAAGGGACACCGACCGAGAATCGAGGATGAGTAGGGACCAATACTAGCCGTATAATAGAGTTCGTAGGGGTAGTAGACCAGGGCACAACTCCGTACGAGGTGAAAGGAGAAGTGATCGAGGCCAAGGGTGTCAAGGGCTGATGAGCAAGAATGGTTTCGACAGGCATGCCGGATTTAAGGAAGCACCAGGATTGTCAGAGTATAACTTCAACATTGATTCACCCGCCATCATATCGGTTATCGGACTCATCAAAGATACTAAATGGCCTTGACCTCTGCAGACCGATCCAGACCAGAGAAATCCCAATCAAACGTGCAAGTATCATGGCACCCATGGCCACAGAACGGAAGACTGCAGGCAGATGAGGGAAGAAGTAGCCCGATTATTCAATAAAGGGCACCTTCGAGAGTTTTTAAGTGATCGGGCCAAGAATCACTTCAAAAATAGAGATTTCAATAGACAAAATGAGCAAGAAGAGCCGCAACACATTATCCAGATGATTATCGGAGGGGTCGATGTCCCCCAAGGGCCAGTGTTTAAACGCACTAAGGTGTCAATTGTAAGGGAGAAGAGATCTCGAGCTCATGATTACATACCAAAAGGAACCTTGTCCTTCAATGACGAAGACGTAGAAGGAATCATACAGTCCCATAAAGATGCACTGGTAATATCTGTACTCATGAATAAAACTCAAGTTAAGCGTGTGTTGATTGATCCAGGTAGTTCGGCCAACATCTTTCGATCGAGAGTCGTAGAGCAACTTGGTCTACCGGACAAGGTCATTCCTGCGGCCCTGGTACTGAACGGATTCAACATGGCATGTGAAACTACTAAGGGCGAGATAACTCTGCCAGTAAACGTGGTCGGGACCATCCAAGAAATGAAATTCCACATGATCGAGGGAGACATGAGGTATAACGCCCTGTTTGGGAGACCATGGATCCACAACATGAGAGCAGTACCCTCGACCCTACACCAGGTTCTAAAATTCCGGACACCAGAGGGAATCAAAACAATCTACGGGGAACAACCCGCAGCAAAGGAAATGTTTTTCGTTGACGAAGTGACTCCGATATCGTCACTCTCTTCGGCAAAGAGGTCAGATTCGAAGGGAAAACATGAGACCAAATAGCAATCATAAATGCTGGCCTCGGCCCAACTAGAGAAGCAGGAAATTGATGAAGATGATGATTATAGGGTCCCTCGATCCTTCATAGTCCTCGATGATTCCGATGCTACCAAATCAATGATCGAAGAACTGGAGCAAATCACACTAATCCAACATCTGCCCAAACGAAAGGTATACATGGGCAGGGGGTTAAATCCCGAGCTCAGGAAAAAGCTTATTCAGTTTCTTATAGCTAACATGGACTGTTTCGCTTGGTCCCATCTTGACATGACAGGAATCCCACCGGAAATCACCACTCAAAGTCTAAGCTTGGATCCAAAATTCCATCCGGTGAAGCAAAAAAGAAGGCCCCAGTCCGAGGTCAAACATGCCTTCATCAAGGACGAGGTAACCAAACTTCTCAAAATAGGATCCATGTGAGAAGTAAAGTACCCCGAATGACTAGCAAACGTAGTAGTAGTCCCTAAGAAGGGAAACAAACATAGAATGTGTGTAAATTATAAATACCCGAATAAAGGATTCTTTTCCTTTGCCTAATATCGATCGTATGATCGATGCCACGACCGGCCACGAGACCCTCAATTTTTTCGATGCCTACCCCGGGTACAACCAGATACAGATAAACCCGAAGGATCAGGAAAAGACCTCATTTATCACTAAGTACGGTACCTATTGTTATAACGTAATGCCATTCGGTCTAAAAAATACTGGTGCAACTTCTCAACGCCTAGTGAACCGAATGTTCAAAGAACAAATAGGAAAATCAATGGAAGTTTATATTGATGACATGTTAGTTAAGTCTCTGCGAGCAGAGGACCATTTATAGCATTTACAGGAAACTTTCGATATATTAAGGGAGTACAATATGAAGCTCAACCCCAAAAAGTGTGCATTCGGGGTTGGCTTGGGCAAGTTTCTTGGTTTCATGGTGTCCAATCGGGGAATCGAGGCCAATTGAGGACATCACGGTAGTGGCTAATGTAAAGGTTGTGTAGAGGCTGACGGGGAGGATAGCCGCCCTAGGACGATTCATTTCGAGATCCTCAGATAGGAGCCAGCGATTGTTCTCGCTGCTTAAGAAGAAGAGCAATTTTGCATGGACTCCGGAATGCAAGCAGGCCTTGGAGGAACTAAAGCGGTATTTATCGAGCCCTCCGCTGCTTCATACCCCGAAAGTGTACGAACAACTTTACCTATACTTGACAGTATCGGAGATAGCGGTAAGTGGAGTCCTGGTCCAAGAAGAACAAGATACATAATTCCTCGTTTATTATGTCAGTCGAACCTTAGGTGAGGCCGAAACTAGATATCCACACTTGGAAATATTAGCGCTTGCTGTAATAAGCGCCTCTAGGAAACTAAAACCATATTTCCAATGTCATCCAATATGTGTTGTAATAACTTATCCTTTTCGAAATATTTTGCACAAACCCGAGCTTTCGGTTTGATTGGCCAATTGGGCCGTAGAAATCAGTGGGTACGATATTGAGTATCAACCCCGAACCGCCATCAAGTCTCAAATCTTGGCGGACTTCGTGGTTGACTTTACGCCGGCCTTCGTACCCAAGACTTAAAAAGAACTACTGATAAAATCGGGTACATCTTCGGGAGTCTAGACCATCTTTATAGACGGTGCTTCGAACGCGAAGGGGTCCGGACTAGGCATCGTACTAAAATCACCCACATGTAATGTAGTTAGACAGTCTATCAGAACTACAAAATTGACTAACAATGAGGCCGAGTATGAGGCCATGATTGCAGGTCTTGAACTAGCTAAAAGCTTGGGAGCGGAGGTCATAGAGGCTAAGTGTGATTCCCTCATCGTGGTAAACCAAGTTAACGGGACTTTTGAAGTCTGAGAAGACCGAATGCAGAGGTACTTAGATAAACTACAGGTGACTCTACATCAATTTAAGGAATGGACCTTGCAACATGTACCTCGAGAATAGAACAGTGAGGCCGACGCTCTTGCAAAATTAGGTTCATCGGTCGAAGACGACGAACTAAACTCGGGGACTGTCGTACAACTCATGAGATCGGTAATAGAATAAGGTCACGCTGAGATAAAATGCACAAGTTTAACCTGGGATTGGAGAAACAAATACATAGAGTACTTAAAGAATGGGAAGCTTCCATCATATCCAAATGAGTCGAAAGCTCTGCACACAAAGGCAGCACAGTTCGCTTTGTCCAAAGACGGAATGCTGTTTAGAAGGACGTTCGATGGACCATTGGCAATATGTTTGGGACCAAGAGATACCGACTACATCCTACGGGAAATTCATAAGGGCACTTGTGGAAATCATTCTGGTACCGATTCGCTGGTCCACAAAGTAATCAGAGCAGGGTACTATTGGACCGATATGGGAAAGGATGCAAGGGAGTTCGTTCGAAAATGCGATAAATGCCAAAGGCATGCGCCCATGATTCATCAACCCGGGGAACTACTCCACTCGGTCCTATCCCCATGGCCCTTCATGAAATGAGGAACGGACATCGTTGGCCCTCTCCCGTCGGTCCCAGGTAATGTTCAGCTTATTTGGTTTATGACTGATTATTTCTCTAAATGGGTTGAAGCATAGGTTTTCGAGAAAGTCAAAGAAAAAGAATTCACAGACTTCATTTGGGACCACATCATATGTCGATTTGGGATGCCATCCGAGATTTTATGTGATAATGGAAAATAATTCATCCGTAGTAAAGTAACTAAATTTCTCGAGGATCACAAGATCAAAAGGATCCTATCAACACCTTATCATCCCATCGAGAACGGACAAGCCGAATCGACCAAAAAAACATCATCCAAAATCTTAAGAAGATATTGACCGACTCCAAAGGTAAATGGAGAGAAATACTACCCGAGGTTCTATGGGCATACCGCACAACATCGAAATCCAGTACCGGAGCAATACTGTTCTCGTTGGTTTATGGCGTCGAAGCTCTGATCCCGGTCGAGGTTGGAGAATCTAGCATTAGGTTTCGATATGCAAGAGAGGAGTCGAATAACGAGACCATGAATATGAGCCTAGAATTGTTGGACGAAAGATGCAAAGCCGCTTTCGTCCGATTGGCCGCCCAAAAACAGCGGATCGAAAGGTACTACAATCGAAGAACCAATCTTTGACATTTTAACATCGGGGACTTGGTTCTAAGAAAAGTCACCCTCAACACCCGAAATACGAATGAAGGAAAACTGGGCCCGAACTGGGAAGGACCGTATCAGGTTCAGGAAATTATCAGAAAAGGATCCTACAAGCTCGTCATGATAAACGACAAACAACTGCCGAGCAATTGGAATATATCGCACCTAAAATGATACTACTGCTAAGGTACGCCCCCTCCCATTTTCATTAATATTTTAAAATAACCCTTGCAGGTGTTCGACCAGAAACAACGATGGATTCTTCGACACTAAGCCTTTAGATCTGAAAGCACGCGTTGCACTCTTTTTCTCTTAGATCGGATTTGTCCCAAATGGGTTTTCCGGTGAGGTTTTTAATGAGGCAACCATTGATCATGCCAACTTATAACAATTCAACAGTATCTGAGGCCTCTTTACAATTAACCTCAAATACTGGGGGGCATTGCCCTCGAATATCAACTTTGATGCGAGAAAGTTACTTCATGGCAGCAGGGTCTCGATAGGAAACACTTTGTAAGGGCCAAATGGTCAAACGATCCATGCCCGCGTAGTTTACTCAAGCCCTGGTACAAAACATGTACGCATGTATAATCATTTATAAAGAGAAGTATTTTCCTTTACCGATATCTCGTGCCTTAGAAATTATTTTTTTTACTTTATAATTTCATACTCTCGATCTATTATGTAAACAAGCTTAAGGGACGAACATGACCAGAGTTTGGATGCTTACCCCCACGCTCGGGGACTACCGTCCGAAAAATAAACGAGATCGTATTATTAAAACTCTGAGATCATAAGACCTTTTGGGCAACCCTCGATTTTGATAGGCCACGGCCACCACACTCGGGGACTGACACTTCAGGCAAGATCAAAGTAAAACGGGAAAATAAGCTCAAGGGGCAAATCCTGAAAGAGGCTACGGTCGAATTAACACGGGTCAGAGACATCCGAATTCCGTAGCAAAACAGGCATTCGAATCCTTTCATAAACCGGTTAAAAATGCTACCCCCGGTAAAATCATAAAAGGCTTCGATAATATCAAGCCTCGATAACTCTAATGAGTACAAAATTGTTCGAACTCTCGAATAATTCCTCATTTCATGCTAAGGCATTACAAGTTTTGCAAATACAAATGATAAAAAACCTTTTTTAAGCCAAAAGGGGGAGAAAGCCATAAATAATCTTTTTACAAAAGCCTAAGGGATGATTTTTGCTTTGGTTTTGAGATACCATCCTCGCTCAAATAAAAAATCTAAGGGTTACCTTACTTGAAGTTCGAGCAAGCACTCACTCGATCGTAAAGCCTAAGGGCTATACTAGTTCGATTTCAATCAAATTGTCTAGACCTCGGACCTTAGAATACAACTTCATAATTTTATAAGGAAGGAGGAAAATAAAGGCAAGGTTTGTCCGAACCCTCGAACATAATTTTATGCTAAGGCATTCTTGACCTTTGTAAAATACAGAAAAGCAAAGGAAAAACACAAGAACCAAAAGAGCAAGAAAGCCTTATATTTATATTCAAAAGTTTTTACAAAAGGCCGAATCAATCCCAGAAAAAATATAAAAGAAAAACAAGAAATGTAATGTCCTAAGTAGCTTAGTCTTCATCGGAGACTGCGTCCTCGGGATTTTCCTCATCTTCAGATTCGCCCGAGCTATCGGAGTCTTCCTCAGGAAAGGCCAGCCTTCGAGCCCTGGCTTCCTCCGCCTTGGCATTTTTAATTTCGGCCACAACATCGAAGCCCTGAGCACTGACCCCCTTGAGGGCTTCCCTCTGAGCCTACCATTTAGCATGTTCGACCATGCTCTTGGCCTTGGCCTGGTTGACCTCAACATCAATCCTGAACTTGGCCACTTTAGCATCAGCTCTTTTATTAGCCTCGGCCACCTCAGATCTGGCTACGGCCACTTCAGATCTGGCTATATCCACCTTGAATCTGGCTACTTCGAGTTCATCGGCCAAGCTTTCCTTATCGGAAGTGGCCAAATCCAAACGATGATGATCCTCCTTAATCTTCTCGATCTACACCGAGGCGTTTTATTTTGCATCCCAAAACTGGGCCTCAGCCAACTCCAATTGCGCTTGAACGGCCTCCTTTTTCGAGGCGAGGATGTCCATATTCTTTTTGAATTTTTGTGCCTCGGCCAGTAGCTCATCTACCTGCGAATTAAGCCGTCCGATCTGCTCGAGCCTCTGCAGAATCGGATCATTAGTGGTTATTTCCAATTCATCTTCACTATCGTGAAGAATTCGGAATACTGCTCAGCCATCTCCTCGTGCTCATTCCGAGCCGTTGCCAAATCTGCCCGAAGCTTCTCACTAAGAAGTTTGTAGGACTCATTCTTCTCAGTGAGGTTCCGAATTTTAGCTCGTGCTCCTCCCAGATTCGGAGGAAAGCCTCGTGATGCAACACCAAAGCCTACAAACATGGAAAAATATGTTAGAATTATCTAACACTCTAAATGTAAAAGAAACGGCAGAGATATCATCGAAGTTACCCGATTCAGAGCATGTTGGGCCTCGTTGAAAAGGCAAGAGGGTCCTAATGCATTCATCATGGTTTGATCCTCTTCGGTCACCAAGGACCGAAGGTAAATAGCAAACCCCACGGGGGGAGAGAAATTTGTGCATCCTCCGGGACGGAGAGCACTATCTTCCGCTTATAATCGGGATTAACACTCGGGGCTGGGAATTGGTCCATCAATTTTCGGAGCGATGAAGACTGGTAGAGCCCGACCATGATACTTTCTTTGGTACCGATAATCCACCGAACCCGATAATATCCTCCGAGGCAGTTGACTCGAGCCCATCCAGAAAGTCGTGGATATCAATCGACTCCTGAATACCCTCGTAAGATCGACCTTCCAACAAGTTGGCCTCATGGATCATAGCATCCGAAATCTGAGGGGATCCACTAATGTCGATTATCCCGAGCTCGTCCCTCGAAATATCTTCTGCTGCCCGATATGTCTTGCCCTCGGTCTCCCTTTCAACCATCTCAGGTTGAGACGGGATAGTCTCAGCTTTTCCTTGTTCAGAAATTGTGGCCAAGTTTCCCTTATCTACCTCCGCCGATTCTGAGGATTGTTGTATCACAACATTAGCCCGTACACAGGTTAATTCCTCTTCTCCTTCTTCGGGCTCATCCCTTAATCGGCAGATCGAGTCTGGAGGCATGATACCGGAGCCCCATTTGGGCTTGCGAGATTTCTTCGCCGGTTGTTTCTTTTCCGAGACCAAGGAACTCGATGCATCTTTTCTCTTCTTATATTTAACCTGCTTCAGGGCAGGGACCTCTTCATCACCAGATAGGGGCTTCATGGCAACGTCCTTCCCAAGTCCTACAAAGGAGGGGGGGTATGCAAGTGAAGAAGATCAAACCACAAACAAACTAAGAAAGAGACTTACCATGACTACTGGCCTCTCATCGATCCTTTGATAGTTCCACCGAAGCGCGCTCGGAGTACGATCTCTGTAGCACCAGACTTTCCACCTATTGTTTAAGTCTCAAAATCGGTTCCGGCATCCGAGCCATAACTGTAACAAGAAAGAAAAAATGGATCAAGAAAATGAAAGGCAGTCACAAATTAAAACGCTCGAAGGGAAATAAGTACTCACGGTTCATATTCCATTTCTCAGGAAACGGCATTTCACCGATAGGGATCAGGTCCGAGGTTTTGACTCGAACAAATCAGCCTATCCAACCTCGATCATGAGTCTTGTCTATACTGGAGAATGATTCTTCGGTGGCTCGGCGAGCAAGATTGATTAACCCTTCTCAATAGAGTCGGGGACTATAAAGGCGCATAAGGTGATCGAGGGTGAAAAGACACCCCTCGATTTTGCTTGAGAAGAATCAAAGAAGAGTCACTATTCTCCAAAACGAAGGGTAGATTTGGCCAAGGGTCACGTCGTATCTCTTGCAAAAAGCAACGATGACAGGGTCTAATGGACCCAACGCGAAAGGATAAGTATAAACACTTAAGAACCCTTCCACATGGGTAGTAATTGATTCTTCAGGCGATGGGACTACCACGTGCTTGTCGCCCCAGTTGCATTCCTATTTTACTTTATCGAGAATTTTCTCAGTGATTGTACACTGGTACCTCAAGATCGGCTCACATAGGCCCGGTACCGAAGAAGGTTTTTAAACCTTAAAATTGATGACAGTTGAGCACCCTACTAGAACGAATTCTTCAGGGCGAGGCTCCACCGCATCCTCGCCGCCGACAGGTCGTGATGAAGAAATGGCCTTTTTTGTGGCACCGTTTTGGAGGTTTTCGCCATTGATGAACAAAGGGAACGAGAATTAGGTTGTATGCAATGTAAAATGTATGAAGCAAAGGGATTTTTTAAAGAAGATGCAAGAGTAGAGAAATCTTTTGAGTGAAAAGTTTGGATGAGGATGAAAGTGTGAATATTTATAGCCTGGTGATGACGGTTCGGAACCGGTAGTGGCCGACCAACGATTGACAAGCATTTAATGCCTTGGTAACTGAACCGACGGGACGTTTGTTACATACGTCATAATCGGGCTCGTCGCTGACATCATCATCCACCAAGTCAGAGTTCGAAAATTCATATCGTTTCTCGCCATCTTCTTTCCAAGAAACGAGGGGACTAGCTGTATACGGTCAAAATCAAGTTTGCCCTTTATATGATTAATCGAGATTGGAACATGATGGTCCGAGGTTCATCATTGTAATAGTGAACCATGGTGCGAAGTATATGTTGTCAAGCTCTAGACCCAGAGAACGATCAAGATCGAGGTCGTCCAAGATCTAGCTTGAAGACCCAGAGACCGATCAAGATCGAGGGCCAAGATCGAGATCGGCCAGGTTCAAGATCGATCCAAGAAACAAAAAAGCCGTTATAGCTGCAATTAGGGGGAGAATCTCGGTGAAAATCACAGCGCAAATCAAGGAGAGATTAATTAATTAATCTATCATGGGATTCCCACTATGTATTTTTAATTATATCCAAAATATGATTTCCCCGCTATATGAAGGGTTGTTATTACTTGTAGAAAGGGGGGATCAGATTCATTAAGATTTATAGATCATCAAGCAAATATCATCCTTTTTTAGGCTTTGATATTGAGTTATATTGTTCTTCTATCAATGACTCTCCATTCAATTTGAGGGTGATAGAATATAACGACCCGGCCAGTCGTTTTGAGTATTACAACCCTGTTTCCCCATTTACTTCTCAAATTGTACTTTACAGTTGTTGTGTGAATTGCCGGGGTAATTGATTCGGGTTCGATAAGGTTTTGGAATGTATTGGAACACTTAGTTCCAAGGTTTCAAGCTTAAGTTAAAATAGTGACCGGAAGTCAAATTATGTATAAACGACCCCGGAACGGAGTTTTGATAATTCCAAATGCTCCGTATGGTAATTTTGGACTTAGGAGCGTGTCCGAAAAATTAATTGGAGGTCCGTAGTAGAATTTGGCTTGAATTGCCAAAAGTTGCATTTTTGGGAAATTTGACCGGGGGGTTGACTTTTTCATATCGGGGTCGGAATCCGATACTGGAAATTGGAATAGGTCTGTAATGTAAAATGTGACTTGTGTGCAAAACTTGAGGTCAATCGGACGTGATTTGATGTGTTTCGGTGCAAGTTATAGAATTTGAAGTTTATAGATTCAATGATTTCGAATTGAGGTGTAATTCGTCGTTTCGATATTGTTAGGTGTGATTTGAGGCCTCGAGTAGGTCCATGTTATGTTATGGTACTTGTTGATAAAATTGGTTGAGGTCCCGGGGGCCACGGATGAGTTTTGGACGGTTAACGGATCAAATTTGGACTTAAGGAAATGCTGGAACTGCTGCCTACTGGTGTGATCGAACCTGCGATGGGCAGTGTTTAAAACGAGGGTTCCGAGATTTTTTCTCATTTTGGAGCTCGGTTTGGGAGATTTTGGAGAGAAAATTTTCCACCCAACTTGGGTTAAGTGTTCTTAACTCCCTTGTGATTATATTCCATGAATTAATCTTCATATTTGGTGTAAGATTATTGAATCTTCAAGAGAAATAGAAGGAAATTTCTATAATGTCACAAAACGAATTTTTCAAGTTTGAATATCAATTTGGAGTCGGATTTGAGTGGAATTAGTATGGTTGAACTTTTAATTGGATTGGTTGTCGTATTTTGTGAGTTTCGTCGGATTTCGATATGTGGGCCCCACGGATGATTTTGGGGCTTAATTTCGGATTTTTGTGGAAAATATTAGCATTTTGATATGGAATTAATTCCTATAAATTGTGTGGACTAAATCAAATTAATTGTGGTAGATTCGAGCCGTTCGGGATTTGATACGCGCATAATGGGATTTCTAGAGCATTGTTTAGCTTGCTCGACATTGGATTCGGCTTGTTCGAGGTAAGTAACTCTTCTAATCTTGGAGTTGAGGGTATGAACCCTGAATATATGTATTTCATGAATTGTTGGGAGATGACGCACATGCTAGGTAACGAGCGTGTGGGCGTGCACTATAGAAATTGTGACATAATTGTTTTTGTGGAATTTTGTAATTAAATGATCTTGGCATTTTCCATGCGTTTTACGAGTTACAGAAATTACGATAAAAAGCATATTAAAAATTATGATTGAGGCTATGTGCCAGCATTATTAGGACCCACAAAGGTCATATTGCTGTGAATTACTTGTTTTGAATTGAAAATTCATACTCAGTCATATTCATTTCATTGCATATCATAACTCAGTTTTATGACTCTATTTTGATGCATATAAATGTTTTGGGCCGAATGCCCTGTTTTACTGAAATGCTCGAGTGGCTTGAGAGGTTTTTGACTGAGTGAGGCCAAGGGCCTGATTTGTGAGGATATTTATGGGATCGGGCTGCACGCTGCAGCATGTTTCATATTTATGGGATCGGGCTGCACGCCGCAGCATGTTTGATATCGTCCGAGGGCCTAATTATGAGGATGAGTGTGGATCGGGGCTGCCCGCCTGCAGCATACTTTATTATTATAGCACGTGAGTTGTCCGTGCAGCACATGAATTGTCCGTGCAGCACGTGAATTGTCCGTGCAGATTATAGCGCTTGGACTGAAGGAGCCCCTCCAGAGTCTGTATATACCCCAGTGAGCAGAAGTACCTACTGAGTGCGAGTGCCGAGTGCTGAGTGATTGGGAGGCATGAGTGATTGTGAGGT
>AWOL01S0029640.1:0-11678 GCA_000715115.1 Nicotiana otophora
TATGATTTTAACTTGTGCTTTGATTGTCAATCATTTTACTCCATTTCTTGGAAAGAAATCTATCGTGCTTAAATTCTTCATTTTTAATGAACTTAAAGTTGTGATTTCTGGAATATTATATATGTTGGTATTTATGATGACGATCCATGAAAGGATAGAAATGAAGGTGTGTAATATGAAATACGGCCGTTGTGCCACGAATGAAGAATCATATGTATTGCCAAGAAAGCCAATGAGATAATGATGTTATAAGATGATGAAAATGCCAATGAGGCTATAAGTGGCGTGAAAGGTTATGAGGTAAATGTATTTGTATTATTGTTTCCTTTGTATGCAAATAAAAACAATGTTCTTGGGAGTATAGATAAGTCACTGAGGAAGGGTAGATTGAAATAACCTAACCCCGAAACAACACGTACTGGTATAGGAGTGGATTGCGATCATTCCCCTTATTTGGGATGAGATTGATGTGATATAATTATTCCCCTTATTTGGGATGCGATTGATGTGACAATATTATTCCCCTTAATTGGTATGAGATGATTGATAGAAAAGGATGATATCGATCCACACGGCATTGTGGTGAGATGGCCTAGCCGATCTGGTCCTGATCGGACACCATGCCACACACATGGTGGTGATTGTGCTAGAAATTGTAATTGAAATTGTAATTGTGGTTGATGTCTCTAAAGAGATGGCCTAGCCGATCGGGTCGTGATCGGACACCGTGCTAAAAGTACAGTGGCATTGGTATTGAGAGTGATGGTGGTTGATGTCTCTAATGAGATGGCCTAGCCGATCGGGCCGTGATCGGACTCCGTGCTAAAAGTACAGTGGCATTGGTATTGAGAGTGATGGTGGTTGATGTCTCTAATGAGATGGCCTAGCCGATCGGGCCGTGATCGGACTCCGTGCTAAAAGTACAGTGGCATTGGTATTGAGAGTGATGGTGGTTGATGTCTCTAATGAGATGGCCTAGCCGATCGGGCCGTGATCGGACTCCGTGCTAAAAGTACGGTGGTATTGGTATTGTGAACATTGATATTTTGAACGGTGATATTGTGAACAGTGGTATACCGGTTCTTAAGATCTCCCAACCAAAAATAATATTATCTTCGCATTTTTGAAATTAATATGTTTTGATTGTTGTTTACATGGTTTTCCCTTTTATGTTGGCATTCTAGTTTGAAAGAGGACAATTAGCTTTACATACTAGTACTATTCCATATGTACTAACGTCCCTTTTACCTGGGGCGCTGCATCTTCAATGGATGCAAGAGGTTTATCAGCGAGCAGCTTTGGTCCTCGTTAGCAGTCACTCTCTATTCAACAGGTTTTGGTGAGCCCTACACTATTCCGGGCCTGATGTCATTTGAGTTGTCACTCTCTATTCAACAGGCCTTGTTGCCGGCACTTCCATACTACTCTTTTGTTGCACTTAGAGGCTACGTAGACAGGTTGTGGGTAGTGTTTGATATGGGAAATTGAACTACAAATGTTGGTATTTCGCAAACATGTTTTTCATTATATCTATAAACTTGTATTAATTTGGAAATTATGAATGAAGATGCTAATGGAAATGAAATGAGAGTTGTTAATGAAATCTCTTTATTTATTGATTAATGGAGTGCATCCCCTATTTATTCATGGATGAGTTTGGGAAGAAGGAAATCTAACAGGCTTGCTCGGTCGAGTTCACTCGGTTGAGCGCCAGTCGCACTTCCCGAGTTTGGAGCGTGACAGTCAAGTTTTCGCCATTTCAAGCCAAGTTTGACTACAGACCTCTGAATACATATCCGGACACACTCCTATGTCCAAATTCACCATACGGAGCTATTGGAACAATCAAAATTCCATTCCGGTGTCGTTTACACATAATTCATAATTCCGTCAATTATTTCAACTTAAGCATCAAATATTGGTACTAAGTGTTACAATTTATTCTGAAACCTCCCCGAAAAGTCACATAATTATAATTGAACATAGAATAAGTTGTAAATAGGGAAATGGGGGTGCAATACTAAAAACGACTGATCAGGTCGTTATAGACACCCCACACCGCCTAGACACATTCAAAGCAATCCGTACAGAAATTATAGTTTTTGCTCCAACCGTTGAAGAAATGAACGTTCTGGAATTCCTTACGGTTCAGCGCATCTCACGGTTGACCTCATGGTTGGGAAGTTGAAGGAAAATGTTTGGCAGAACAGGGCATTTCTGCGGCCCTTTATATGGCTGCAGAATCACTATGCGGGCCACAAAATGGCCGCACAGTGAGGCAGTCATATGGGCCAATTTTGGATGTCATTTCACGGCCCATTATGCGATCGCAAAAATATTGCTGGTCGCACACTGATCGCAGAACCAGCATGGAAATTTTGTGGAGGGATGTTTTGCGTCATATTATGCCACTGCAGAACATGTCCGGGGACTGCATAACAGCCGCATAGTGGGGCAGACCATCCCAGTTCCGGAGGGCCATTTCGCGGCCAATTTCGCGGAACGCATATGCACAGATCCCTTTTCGGAGTTTCATTTTAGGGTTTTTATAACCCGATCCTATTTCGTTATTTAGACTCTATGGACCATTTCTGAAGGGGGAACTTGATATTTTGAGTGAGAGAAAAGTCTCTAGAGAGGGAGAGAGTTTCTTAATCAATTATTCCCCAATTCTTACTCAAAATATTGAACGAATTAACAAGGGAAGCACACTAGGTCTTCATCCTAGAGGTAAGATTCTACACCCTAACTCTTAATTTCGAGATTTAACTATAAATGGGAATTAGTAAGATACTTTATGGGTATGGGAGTGGATTATTTTGCATACATGATTGATCATGGTAGGGAGATTGTTGAGCTAAAATAGATTGAAGTTTCTAAGATTTCCGGAACATTTAGAGTTAAGGAAGCTCAAGTGAGGTATGTGGGCTAAACTCTTCTCTTAAAAATTGAACCCACACCAATCGAGTATTTAGATGGCTCTATATGAGGCCTTGTATGGGAAGCGGTGTCGGTCTCTGGTGGGTTGGTTTGAATATACTTGATCCACCCTTATCTCGCCGCATGTGCATCACAATGAAATGCCTCCCTTATGTCACCACATTCGCATCTCGCCACCCTTATACTCCACACAACATAAATCAACCCACACATCATGTCCACATGTTCCATAATATCACAAAACAACAAAATCAATACTCATGTCAAAATATAGTTTCACAACTCAAAAATGACGTGCACAAGGACAATACAAAAACATAAGAGTGCGAGGAGTATTCAAAAATAAAACATGTTTCATATAGAAAACAACCCCAATTCAAGGCATATTAATAACCTAAGGTCTAATCCAGCCATAAATCACACATGCCCGTGTACACAATCGGCACCTCGTGTACACTTAACTCACATAACACAATATGCAATTACGACCAAATCCTAAGTTGCAATTCCCCCACACAAGGTTGGAGACGATACTTACCTCAATTTAGCCAAATCAATTCTCCAAAAATGCTTTTCCTTTAAAATGCATCTCTGTTCGGCTAAAACCTAGCCAAAAATGACTCGACAATATCAAATAAACCAAAAGTAATCAATTTCGATTAATAAGGTTGCAATCTTTACTAAATTCATAAAAATACAATAAAAGTCACCCCAGGCCCTGCCGGTCAAAGCGTGAGTCGAGGGGTAGATGTCGACTATCCATTACCCCACGAGCCTAAATATATGTTCTGTTTTCAAAACCAAGTCTAAATCTGTCACGCCACGAACTCAAGGAGCGCACCCGGCGCTCAACAGAGTGAACCCGGCCGAGAAAGCCTGTTAGATTTCCTTCTACCCAAACTCAACCATGAATAAAGAGGAGATGCACTCCATTAATTAAACACTGAAACGATTTCGTTAACAACTCACATTTCATTTCCATTAGCAACTTCATTCATAATTTCTAAAATATTACAAGTGTATAGATATAATGAAAACATGTTTGCCAAATACAAACACTTCTAGTTTAATTCCCAACATCAAACACCACCCACAACATGTCTACAAAGCCTCTAAGTACAATAGAAGAGTAATATGGAAATGCCAGCAAGAAGCCAGTTATACCTCAAAATACAAAGTACAACATCAAATGACATCAGGCCCAGAACAGAGTAGGGCTCACCAAAACATGTTGAATAGGGAGTAACAGCTAACGAGGACCAAAGTTGCCCGCTGATGAACCACCTGCACCCATTGAAGATGTAGCGTCACCGACAAAAGGGACGTTAGTACTATCATGGGTGGCTTTCCAGCCATGTCCCTTGACCTCTTGGACGCGCCCTGTGACGTCCTGGCCAGCCTCCTAATGCCCAGCACCACAGTCGGCCCTGTGGTCTGGCCAGTTCCAAGCGACAAACACGCATGTGCCTCTGTCGCTCCACCGCTAGCTATCTCTAGCGCCCAGCCACAGGCAGATGCCAACTGCGCCGCGTGCGCAGACCCTGATGCTAAGGACAAAGTTGCTGCCAATGGACTTGTTTCTACCTTGTAGAAGACTAAGTCCTTTTTATTGTAAATATAGAGTAATTTTATTGCATTTTCTTTAAATGTGCTTCTATAGCTTATTTAGGTCAAGTTATGTAACTTTGGTTTATTCTTTTAAGCATTATTATAGGGGAGCAAGCAATCAAACTTTCTAACAAGCAAACAATTCTTTATACTGGTATCTCTCCCCCCGACACCGTGTTGCTTTTCTGTAATATCTTTCATTAATGCAATCAAGCTTTCTTTCATTCTCAATTCTCTTTTCTGCTCTCTCAGTTACTCATGACATAGGTTTTCCCATACGACACTGACAATCGCACCGACAACGATTGCTTAGCCTTACTTTGCCTTTCCAAAGAATTTGAGAAGGAGCCTCGTAATAGTTGGTATCAGAGCCTAGGCTCGATATCGGACGGGGGATTACATTACACCTACCACCATCTTTTACCACGGTGAATCATATGGATCGCATCGCGATCCTTGAGGAGACGGTTGACGTACGATGGCCCATCGTGGAAATGGTTCCTGACCTAAAGACCAGCATAGTGCAAAGGTTGGACGACCTGGACCACAAACTGCTCCAGGCCAAAGTTTACATAGAAAACATCGGTCGCGACTCTGAAGGAGACCGGCAAATGGCAGCCTCAGAGAAAGCCGAAATGTTTGCTAAATTAGAGGTCCTCCAACAGGAGTGTGCCGAGGATTTATCCCACAGGGCACAAGAGGCAGACAAGGTGACTGCCATGCAACAAACTATAGACAACTTGACAGGCCAGCTCAATGTTGTCGATGCTACTTTACAAGGCCTGCTTCGAGGATGCGGAAACCAAATTGGGGGTTTTGTGAACCACGCCCTTGTGGCACAAAAACTGAATATTCCTGAGCCAAAGCCATACAGTGAATCTTGGAATTCCAAAGAAGTGGGAAACTTCATTTTCGACATTGAACAATACTTCGATGTCGTGGGGGGCCTAGAAGAAGCTAAGAACGTAGCTACTGCTGCCATGTATGTTTAGGGTGATGCCAAACTCTGGTGGCGGTTGAAATACGAAGCCATCAAGGCCGGTGAAGATGCTCTCGAGACATGGGCGGAACTAAAGGCAGACATACGCCTACAGTTCTTCCCCGAAAATGTTGAGTAAAATGGAAGGATAAAGCTACGGGAGCTTCGCCAAACAAAATCAGTGTGGGATTACGTGTGGGAATTCTCAACGCTCATGTTGAACATACGCGACATGGGGGACAAAGATAAACNTCCTCGACTCAGGTGGAGCACCTCGGCCTAGTTGTAGGAAAGGGCAGAGCTTGTGTCAAGGCTATCGACTTACCCCCTCCGCGAGTGGGTTGAATAGCCAAAGAAGTACCAATGATGCTTGGCCCTTATGAACGAAAATTCAACCTGCGCATGGTGATTATAGATGACATCGAGTTGATAGTGGGGTTGGAATTCCTGAGGCAAACCAACACCATGCCCGTACCGTATGNGGATAAAGCTACGGGAGCTTCGCCAAACAAAATCAGTGTGGGATTACGTGTGGGAATTCTCAACGCTCATGTTGAACATACGCGACATGGGGGACAAAGATAAACTCTTCACCTTCCTGGAAGGGTTGAAACCTTATGCCCATATGGAGTTACAAAGACAAAGGGTAGACACATTACCTAAGGCGATCCAAGAAGCAGAGTGCCTTGGGGATTATCAAGTGGAAGCCCAGAAGGACATGCCTCAACAGCCTGTCCGGGGAGGATACAAAGGGGGCCAACGGAACATTGGTGGTCCTAGCAGAAGTGGAGGAGACCCGAGAGCAACCAAATCTAGGGCTCCCTCCCCAGGCAGTACTAGCACTGCATCTAACAACAACGATCGGTAGAGGAAACCCCCCTCAGGATGCCGTCATTGTAGCGGACCACATTGGAATAATGAATGCCCACATGCACAGATGAACGCCCATCAAGATTTTGATGATGTGATGGATGATGACGCAGATGATGCGGACTAGACTGAACCAGTAGGTGCATTCAATGCAATTGTTGGCTCTATTTCTGAGTCCTTCACGGGAATCAGTGCTGGTATCCATAAGAAGAAGGACCCCTACCCAATCGCTAAGAAAGGGGAAAAGAAGGCGAATGATATGACTCCTCTTAATCAAGAGAGAACCTTAATATTCGTCGACATGAAGGTAAATGGCAAGCCCATTCGGGCGATGATAGACACGGGTGCTACCTACAACTACTTATCCTCGACTCAGTGGAGCACCTCGGCCTAGTTGTAGGAAAGGGCAGAGGTTGTGTCAAGGCTATCGACTTACCCCCTCCGCGAGTGGGTTGAATAGCCAAAGAAGTACCAATGATGCTTGGCCTTTATGAACGAAAATTCAACCTGCGCATGGTGATTATAGATGACATCGAGTTGATAGTGGGGTTGGAATTCCTGAGGCAAACCAATACCATGCCCGTCCTGTATGCAGATATGCTAATGATGATGGGAATAAATAGGGCCAAGCCTTGCATTATCCCATGCATGCCCATGAAGATAGCCGCTGAGAACATCTCGGCCTTGTAGGTGAGGAAGGGGGTCAAAAGACATGAACCTATATTCCTGACTACCCTCTGCATTAAAGATATAGAACGCTCCTTGGGTCCCATTCCTGCACCCATGAAGGAGCTGCTACTGGAATTAGAAGACATTATGCCACAAGACATGCCAAAGCGTCTCCCGCCTAGGTGAACTGTGGACCATGAGAATAAGTTGGTGCCGGGTGCAAAGCCACCTGCCCAGGCACCGTATAGAATGTCACAACCAGAACTCACCAAACCTCAGAGGCAATTGACAAAAATGCTAGACACAGGGATCATCGTACCCTCCAAGTCCTAATACGGGTCCTATGTGCTATTCCAAAAGAAACATGATGGCAGTTTATGACTTTGTGTGGATTATCGGGCTCTAAACAAAATCACCGTGAAGAACAATTACCCTATTCCGCTAATGGCAGACTTGTTCGATAGAATTGACGGTGCGATGGTGTTCACCAAAATAGACCTTGGGACAGGTAATTGGCAAGTTCAGAGTGAAGAGGGTGGTGAACACAAGACAACCTATGTGAAAAGATATGGGTCGTACGACTTCCTGGTTATGCCATTTGGTTTGACTAATGCGCCAGCCACATTTTGCACCCTGATGAACCAAGTCTTCCGAGAATACATTGACGAATTCGTGGTAGTCTACTTGGATGACATTGTGGTATATAGCCAGATATTGGAGGAACACCTAGAGAACTTGCGGAAGGTATTAGGCCGATTGCGGGAGCACAAATTATATGAGAAACTATCCAAGTGCTCCTTTGCTCAAAAACAAATTGATTTCCTTGGATATGTCACTGGGGAAGAGTGGATCAAGATGGACCAACAGAAGACTCAGGCCATCACAGATTGGCCGCCGCCTACGGATATCCATGCCTTGAGGTCGTTCCTTGGCCTATGCATCTTCTATCGGCGATTTGTGAAGCATTACTCCCTCATTGCAGTGCCGCTGACAGAACTACTCAAGAAGGCCACACCCTTGGATTGAGACCCAGGCAAGCAGAGTCCTTCAACGCATTGCAAATGGGTATGTCTAGTAGCCCCGTCTTGGCCCTCCCAGATTAGGCCAAGCCATTCGAGATACAAATAGATGCCTCCGACTATGCCCTTGGTGGAATCTAGCTACAAGATGGGCATCCCGTAGCATACGAGAGCCGTAAATTAAAGGATGCAAAGTGGCGCGATACCGCCCACGAGAAAGAATTATTGGATATCGTTCATTGCTTAAGCCTTTGGAGGCATTATCTACTGAGAGACTCGTTCGTCGTCAAGACAGACAACATATCAATTAGCCATTTCATGGCCAGCCAAAGTTGAATGGTCGACAGGCCAGGTGGCAAGAACTCCTAGCAGAATTTCACTGGAACCTGGACTACCGAAGTGGGCAGACTAATCACGTTATCGATGAGCTCAGCCAGAGGGCTGATCTAGCCTCAGTGTGCCTACTTGCCTCCCTAAAGGGGAGCAAAGTAACCACCACTTGAGAAGACCAGATAGAGGACCTACTCATCAAGGATCCCGCTGCATAGTATTTTGTTGATTTGGGAGGACATGGCAAGACTCGCCAGTTCTACACAAAAGATGGTTTCCTGAAAGTAAATGGGAACAGACTTTATGTTCCTAAAGAGGAGATCTGCGAAGGGCCCTTCTGGAGGAATGCCACGATACCTTTTGGGTCGGTCATCCCGGTGAAGAACTCACCATGGCATTGCTTCGCCGTGCATATTATTGGCCTCAAATGGCTAATGACGTCGCTCAATATGTGAAGACTTGTTTATTATGCCAGAAGGATAAGTCAGACCGCTTGATGCAAGCAAGACGCTTGGAACCACTAGCTGTCCCAAAAAGTCCTTGGGATAGCGTTTCCCTGGACTTCATCACCGAATTGCCCAAGGTCGGAGATCTCACAACCATCCTGGTAGTGGTGGATCGGTTGTCCAAATATGCTACCTTTATAGTAGCACCACAATATATATCAATAGAAGAAACAACTCAACTCTTCTTCTCTCATGTCGTGAAATATTAGGGCCTGCCTAAAGACATCATTAGTGATCGTGACACTCGTGACCCACGCTTCACTAGTAAAGTTTGGACCCAACTCTTTAAGTGCCTCTGGTCAAAATTGAGTCATAGCTGAAGTTTTCATCCGCAATCTGATGGCTAGATGGAGTGATTCAATTGCATGCTGGAAGAATATCTCTGCCACTTTGTAGCCGGATCGCAGAGGGACTGGGTGAAGCTTCTGGATGCTGCTCAACTATATTTCAATTCATAAAAGAGCTCTAGTAAAAACAAAAGGTCTTCTGAAATTGTTACCTGGCAACAACCGTTACTCCCACACAATGTGAATTCAACAAACATGTCAAAATCTCCTCGAGCTGCTAACTTCTCAAATTAATGGAAGATAAATTTGGAGATAGTGCAGAGCTATGTTGTCAAAGCCCAAAAGCGGATGAAGAGGCATGGTGAACAAATTCGTCGCTTCGTTGAATATCAAGTAGGAGACAAAGTGATGGTCAAAATACCAAAACGGTACTTGTTTGCAGGGGTCCATGACCCTCGCCTATTGCAAAGATATATTGGACCCTTGTCCATTGAAAGGCGCATTGGGAAAGTTGCATACCGGGTGGATACCCCAGCTTGGTGGAAAATCCATCCTGTTTTCCATGTCAGTCTCCTGAAACCTTTTCGGGAAGATATGGAGGATCCTTCACGAAGCCAACTCACAATACCAAGTATTCGAGGNTATGTTGTCAAAGCCCAAAAGCGGATGAAGAGGCATGGTGAACAAATTCGTCGCTTCGTTGAATATCAAGTAGGAGACAAAGTGATGGTCAAAATACCAAAACGGTACTTGTTTGCAGGGGTCCATGACCCTCGCCTATTGCAAAGATATATTGGACCCTTGTCCATTGAAAGGCGCATTGGGAAAGTTGCATACCGGGTGGATACCCCAGCTTGGTGGAAAATCCATCCCATTTTCCATGTCAGTCTCCTGAAACCTTTTTCGGAAGATATGAAGAATACTTCACGAAGCCAACCCATAGTACCTAGTATTTAAGGCCCCAATTCAACCAGGAAAAGGCATGCTGAAGCTATTCTTGATGATCGTGTGATTCACGCCTCAAGGAAAGATCACTAGGAGTTCTTTGTGAAATGGTAGGGATATGATGCAGAGGAGAACACACGGGAGAGGGGAAAAAACCTCAAAGCCTACAAGATCATACTTGATGATTATCTAGCAAGTAAGACGTTGAGGATGTCGCCAACTCAGGTTGGGGATAATGTCATGGGCGGCTTTCCAGCCATGCCCATGACCCATTGGACATGCCCCGTGGCGTCCTAGCAAACCTCCCAACTCCCAGCGCCACGGTCGGCCTCGTGTTCTCGGCAACTCCAAGTGACAAGCGCGTATGTGCCTCTGTCGCCCCACCGCTAGACATCGCTAATGCCCAGCCACAGGCAGATGCCAACAATGCCACACGCACAGTCAATGACGCACGCACAAACCCTGATGTTAAAGACAAAGTTCTGCCAACGGACTTGTTTCTACCTTGTAGAAGACTAAGTCCTTTTTATTGTAAATATAGAGTAGTTTTATTGCATTTTCTTTAAGTGTGCTTCTACAACTTATTTAGGTCAAGTTATGTAACTTTGGTTTATTTTTTAAGCATTATTAAGGGGGATCAAACAATCAAACTTTCTAGCAAGCAAACAATTCTCTGTACTGATGTCTCTCCCCCTGACACCATGTTGCTTTTCTGTAATAGCTTTCATTAATGCAATCAAGATTTCTTTCATTCTCAGTTCTCTTTTCTTCTCTCTTAGTTGCTCATGACATTGGTTTTCCCGTATGACACTAACAATCTAGTCTAGCGTATGGAGGGGACCTTAGTTGGCAGACAACAATCGTACTAACAACGATTGCTTAGCCTTACGTCGCCCTTCCAACGAATCGCAGGAAGGCACTGGTAACTATACATATGGAATAGTACTAGTATGTATAGCTTACTGTCCTCTTTCAAAATAGAATGCCAATGTAAGAAAGGAGAAATCATGAGAACAACAATCAACAATCAATGATATCCAAATGCCAAGTTAAAACATACTAATTTAGAAAATATGAAGATAATACGGTGAAGATGTTAATCAAAATATGAATATAATATTATTTTTGGTTGGGAGATCTTTAGCACTGATATACCACTGTTCACGATATCACCATTTACAATACCAATACCACTATACTTTTAGCACGAAGTTCGATCACGAACCCATTGGCTAGACCGTCTCATCCGAGATATCAACCACAATCACAATTTCAATTACAATTTCTAGCACAATCACCGCCATTTGTGCTGCATGGTGTCTGATCACGACCCAATCGGCTAGGCCATCTCACCATAATGTCGTGTGGATCGACATCATCCTTTTCTATCAATCATCTCATCCCAATTAATTAGAATAATTTTATCACATCAATCTCATCCCAAATAAGGGGAATAATTTTATCATATCAATCTCATCCCAAATAAGGGGAATAATCACAATCCACTCCTACACCGACACGTGTA
>AWOL01S0029650.1:6633-23338 GCA_000715115.1 Nicotiana otophora
TTGCTAAGGTGTGTTTCGGGGGCTCTCTGACAGGTGGATAGTCCTAAATACAAAGGAAACTCTGGCAAAATTCTCAGAAAGTTAGGAAGTTAGGCAAATCTGGGGCTGATGTTACGTGGTACAACTGAAACTCTGTTAAGCAAACCATGATCCTCATTCGAGGACGAATGATCTTAAGTGGAAGAGGATGTAAGGACCCATAAAAATTTAAACCAAAAACTTGGGGTTTCGCGGTGCCAAGATAGATTCCTACGTTATTATATTAGAAATTCTTCGAGGCGAGCTTGCGAGCCTCGTTTCAGACTTTTGGATTGAAGAGTACCCCACAGACTTGAGGAAAATGTTTCGCAGAAGGACGCATTTCTGTGGCTCATTATGCGGCCGCATAATCACTCTACGGATCGCATAATGGCCGCAGAGTGAAGCAGTACATTGGCCAATTGGAGGTCAGCTTTGCGGTATGCAGACCGCATATCGATCGCATAATCCCTTTTGAGTTTTTGCGGAGGGAGTTCTGCGGTGCATTATGCGACCGCAGAACGAGTATGCGGACCGCATACTGGTCGCATACCTGGGCCGTAAGTTCAGGCCCCTGAGGACCATTTCTGCGGTCACTTTGCGTACCGCATAACCATATGCGACCGCAGACCTGCGTCGAGGCACCCATTTTCTTAATTTACAAACCCGACCCCCATTCTGTTAAAACACCCCTTTAGTCCATTTTGAAGCTCCTTTATTATATTTCTAGTGTGAGAGAGAGAGGGGGTTCTAGAGGAAGGGCCTAGTTTTCATCAATCAATCTTCAACCATCACTCAAAGCTTGGAAATACTCAAGTAGAGCACCAAATTCTTCATCCAAAAAGGTAAGATTTCATCACCCCAGCGCTTAATGTCAAACATAGCTATAATGGGGTACTAGGGTAATACTTCATGGGTATGAGAGTGGTTCATCTTGCATACATGTGATAAAAAGTGTGGGAAAAATAAAAAGTGAACTAGAATTATGAACATTTTCCTAATTTTGGGTTCAATTTGTATATTGCTAAAATAGATTGAGGTTACTAAGGGTTCCGGATAACTGTAGAGTCTAAAGAAGCACAATTGAGGTATGTATGGCTAACTCTTTTCTTCTTAGAATTGAACTCCTGGTGTCCCAATAATTGGTGTAAGTTCCAACTTGATCATTCTAGAATTGTTTGCCTTAGTGTGTTGGATTGAAAGACTCATGTTCCCTAATTGTTTTAGATGGTTACCATGTCATCATGCCATTTGAGAATGAAATCATGATTTTCCAAGCTCCTTCCCTTATGTGTGAAATGCCTTATGTGATGGTACTTATCAACATGAATGATGATGTTATTTGAACGAATACAAAGGGAAAAACTTGAATTATAAAATGTTCCCAAGTGCCAAGAACTACTTAATAAATGGGGTTGTTCATGCCATGTAACGCAAGATGGGAAAGAGTTGTGAATTGAGTAAAAAATTGAAAGAGGTTATATCTCAAGTGAGAGGGCTTAGCCGATCGGGCCGAGATCTGACGCCATGTTGTAGACATGGTGGCATTTGTGTTGGAATCATTGATTTACAATGTAGATATGGATATGTCTCACTTGAGATTGCTTAGCCGGTCGGGCCGAGACCGGACTCCGTGTAAAAACACGGTGGCATTATGAGTTGTGGCTTTGGCACTAAAGATTATTAACCTAAAAACAAGATGGAATAATTGAACTGGAAACTATGTGATCCTTACTTGGAGTTTCTTTGTATTTCTATGAAGTACTTATTGATTATTATGACTGCCTTCTCTTTGTTTCACTGTTCATTCTACTAAGATTGGTGTTTGCCTTACATACTAGTACCATTCGACAGTACTAACGTCTTTTTTTCCGGGGGCGCTACATCATTGAATGGATTTAGATGGTCCATCGCAGATAGTGTTGATCACAGATAGTGGTGGTCTCCCTCACACTCATCACAACAGTCTTGGTGAGCCCCATTTCTTCCTGGGGTCATGTAGTCCTTCTTTTGTATAACTTTTCATATTTTAAGGTATAGCCGGGCCTTGTTGCCAGCATTGTCATGTTGCTCTTTTGTACCCTTAGAGGCTCTGTAGACGTTTATGTAGGTCATGTATGTATGTTGGGGTGGTCGTTGGATCGAGTTGTATTTTGGAAACTCAACTATGGCATAACGTTTATATATTTATATAACTGATCTCTCCCATGTTTTACAAATGGTGATGTGTTCCCTTCTTGGATTATGAATAAGTTCACTCGGTTGAGCACCGATCGCACTCCCTGAGGTTGGGGCGTGACACGAAGCACACCATACCTATGACTATGGTTGATAGCAATAATAAAACATTATCATATGTGTTCGACACACATTTCCCTTTACTTTATGCCATACTTCAAATCTTTATTCAACAAAAGGACAACATGTTTTTAACAATCCTAACCTCACAAATCGACTCAATATCACAGTGCATTCATGGTTTGAACACTTAACATCATAGAGAAATCTAATAACGTCACATATCCCTTGAAAAGTCATGTGCCCTCACAACAACAAGAGAGTAAGTTGAATCCAGACATTCGAATCAAATGCTCAAATATATTTTAAGGATTCTCGTATATCAAAGAAATTCCTCACTCTCACAAAGAAGTCCATTGCATGCACAAAGTGCCATAGGCTTGCCCATTATGTAAACCTCTACTAACGTAGACTTGCTCTATCTAAAATCAATTAGGACTTTTATGGTTGTAATATTGGCTTAAGGACGGGTAGGATAAATATAGGAATAGTGACTAACCCTCCTAAGCACTTTAACACATCACATAATTAAATTTAAGCGTATTTTTCTTCAACCCAACTGCAGTTTCACAAACAATATCATCCCCAAAGTATTTCCTCTTTATTTAAGCACTACTTTAATTCACACCCACTAGCAAGAACAAGATCTCTTTTTTTTAATGATTAGTTTCCACTAGTGTGTATTATTTTTCAAAACAAGTGCACCCTTTTTTATTTTATTGGTTCCACTCGAAAGCCACCCCACACTTTATCCTTACTTCTTATAGCACTCACTTCACAATTAAAGTGCTTTACGAGATACAATGATCAAGATATTGTTAATTGAGAACAAATGGACATAGGCTTGTAGTGTGGTTTCCAAATAAAAGTCTATAGGATCAAAAGGGTTGAATAGGTATAAATTTTATTTGTGGTAGACATTAAGTTAAAAAAGATTAAAGAAAGGCTAAAATAATTTTTTAAACCGAGCAAAACCTAAAATTTCGCTTCACCTCACATGTTGGGCAAGTTATAGACTCTAATGCAATGACGCGGACTATACAATTCTCACCAGACATGGCACATGACTCACCAAGGACGGTTTCATTCCTATTCTCAAACAATTGCAAGTATTCACAGAGCCGCCACAAAATATTAAGCATCAAACACAAAGTGACACAAGCCAAGAAAATGAGATATAGGTGTCAACAAACATGTTATTACTCAACAAGGCATAATAAACATTTTCAAACCATAGAGAAGGTACTACACCTGCTAGAGCCTAAATATTCTATTATCAAACTAGTCAAAGATGCCTAGAAATTCTCATTTTTCCATTATTTTATTCCCTAAAGTTTATTCTAATCTAAATACAAAACAAAAACTACAACCCGGTTCAACTACATCCCGTGAAAATGAACCGAGGCACAAAGAAAAACCACGAGGGATTATTACTACCTAAAATAATAAAAAGACCTATATATATATATATATATATATATATATATATTAGTAGACTTAAGCCCCTCAAGAAACTTCCTAAGAGATTCATCGTTGGGAAAAGTCCAGTCATTTCATTTTTTTTAATTATTAAATAAGGGGAAATACGAAAATAAAATTAACATTGAACACACGAACTAATTAGTTTATCTAATATTTACAAATGACATAAAATAGCTTCCACCCCACACTTAGATCATGCATTGTCCTCAATGCATATATAAATTCATAAACACAAAAACATGTAAGGTGGTAGGAAAAACTCCCTGATCAGACATCGTCCTCGCCCTCATCGTCGAAGGCTCCATCTGCACCTTTCCAGTCCTCATCCTCTTCTCCCCCATCAGCATCATCATCATCCTTGCCGAAGTGCTCTGGCTCGGCCTTGAAATATACTGGTGTGTTAACATCCTCATCATCTGGGATTCGTTGCCCATTGACAGGCCTAACTAGCTGTTGTGCATGAGGATTGAGCGGATAATGCTCCTCCAAGGTGGCCCTCTCCTCAGTAGTGGCTGGTATTCCCCTAATCCTGAATGCAAATCCATTATCCCATATATATGTGCCATAAGGCTGTCATCTCGAGCATTGCTCTCGGCACCTGTTATTGTGGCCATGGCATTGTCCTCTTTCACCTGCATGCTTGATGTCCATTAGTCTGAGGTTGAGGAATGCTTTATCAAAATCTTGATCCTCCTCCACTTCTTCTTTGCGCAGGTACTGAGTCAACATGTTGGCAAAGAACAATCTGTCAATGCGCTTGCTTTTTCTCACCTGGGACATCTGGTAGCGTATTAAGTGGCCCACATTCACTTTATGGCCAGTCATGAGTAAATAAAACACGCATATCCTTTCACGGCTTATAAGAGTGTCATGATTGCATGGTAATAGTCGTGTGTTGATCAATTTCAGTCACACCTGAGCTTCCGGCTTCATTGGTTTCTTTGGAAATTTCCTATGGCGTTGGGTCTTCTTGTCACGAACCCAAGCGGCCACAGAATCGACACCACAAAGAGTGTGTCTCAGTGCCTGATATGTAGGACGGGTGATGAAGTTGTCCAAGGGTTCTTGTGGAACATCCGGAGCTCCCAAAAACTTGTATATAGTTGTTGCTGAAAAATCGATCAACCGTCCTATAATAGGCACCAGCGCTCAGGATCATTCGGATCAAAACCGGTATAACATTCCCGAACAAGGTTGACATTTATATCCCCGATGTTTCTAAACATGTAGCTTAAGACAAGGTCATGAATACCTTTCCAAATTGATTGGTACTTAGCTTGTAGGTGCCGCTCATGAATAGCTGACTCAAAATGTATATGTCTCGGCCGACAAAGCTTGTACCAATCCTTGGCAGATTGAGGTACGCTCTTTAGTCCAAATTCTCGTTGTCCCTCAGGTTGTAGGCATATTGCTATAGCTGCAACTGCTTGCAACACTTCAACTTGGATTGAAGTGGCCTCCCCACATTTTCTCTTTTTCGGTGGAGGTCTGGAAGAAGCCTTGGCCTTAGTTGGAGCAGTAGCCTTGCCCTTAGTTGGAGCAGTAGCCTTGCCCTTGTCTTTACCATCATCCTTTTTAGGAGACACCTCGTACCTACATAAGTGAAAATTCCTCAGTGATAAAGCAGATGAATCAATTCAAAATATGGTCTTGCGATCCCACACTTAAGAGTTCACTACATGATGTTCAACCATTGAGGCTACTCAGACTTCACCTCTTTAATTTAGCATGCGAATAAAGCAATGGAAAAATGGTGTTTACCACAATTGCTATGCATGTAGCTGCTGTTGAGCCCAACTAAATTTGCAATTTGGAGTGGTGCAATGCAACTTAGCACAAGTATTATAATCCTGGAGACCAGAACTCCATTTAGGCAAAGAGTGCCTTTGAGGCATTTCGACAAACAATTAGCATGTGCTAGTACTGTCAAAGTGGTTGTAAAGATGAGGGATTGCCTCACCATCCCCAAATCGGCTTGGGGATTTCATGTTATAACCTTGTACCCGACAGCAATACCATTCCTATGGCATTTATGGGATTAGGGCGAGCAAGCAATTTGATGCTATGAATACGTACCCAAAATTGTTGGAATTTCATTTCTTAACTCAATTCAAATTTTTGATAGATGAAAGAGTTAGGAACATACCTTAGACGCTTAGGAGGATTGAAGTGTTTTTCAATTGATGTTTCAAGTGAGTAAAAGAGTGGATGCAAATCGTCTTGAATAAAATTTGTGTGTGAGGGTGAATGGAAAACTGGACGGGCAGTGTAGTGTGTTTAGTGAGGTGTGTGTCTTTGTGTAGTTTTTTAATATAAAGAGATTAGAAAACAAAGTAGTGTTTTAATATAAATAAGTAAGAAAACAAAGTAGTGTTTTAATATAAAAAAGTTAGAAAACAAAGTAGTGTTTTAATATAAAGAAGTTAGAAAACTAAGCTTAAACAAATATTAAAACATCACTTACCTGGCGACGCACGCTCCCAGCGAGAAATTTACCTCACGAAGCAAGATCCATATGGAGATGAGATGCAGGCAAAGCGAGGTCATAGCGAGCTGGTGGTCTGGTTGGTTGAGGTCTGTAGCGTGGTATTAAAAAGAAAAGAAAACTGACCTCGCGATAACCCGCGCAATGCGAGGCAAACGCGAGCTCTACCTCGCTGTAACCATGTGAGGTCCATGGCGATCTCTGAAGCGTGCATATAGGCTGATACGAGGTACTGCTTAGCGAGCTGTATCAGTTTCTACCAGAGGCTAAACGCCAGGCTTTTCTTGCTGTATCCCGTGCGACGCGAGCTTAAACGCGAAGTAATTACCTGGCAACGCAAGCTAGAAAACACGCTGGGCAGTAGGCGATGCAAGCTGTACCGCAAGATTGACCTCGCTTAATCCCTCACTGGGTGAGCTCTATAGAACGCTTACGACCTGGCGACGCATGGTGTTTAGCGAGAAAGGGAGTGGTTCGTTGTGCTTAGGATGGTCAAGCTCCCAAGAGAGCAATGGACAATAGGTTTACAACAATGGATAGTAGGTGATGTGTGGTGCGTGCGTGCATGGGGGCTGGCCAACTGAGTTTTTACAGCAAAAATGGGAGATGGACAGGCGAAACCAATAGCGAGCTAGAAACTTGGCTGGCAAGAATTTCAGCGAGAAAAGGACCGTGCGAGGAGATCTCTAATGCATGCTTAGAATCTGAGGACGCGAGCTCCTAGTGAGAAACTTACCTGGCGCGGCGAGATCCTTAACGAGTTGTGAAGCAGGCGACGCGAGGCATAACGCGAGGTTATTTTCTGTCTATGCGAGGTCTGCTGCCCGGCTTTGCTCGTTGTTTCCCTTGCGACGCGAAGCTGCCGCGAGATTGGTCTCGCTATAACCCTTTCTGGGTGAGGTCTTAGCGCACTGAAGAATGGGAGACGCTAGCTGGAAATCACGCTAGGCAGCAGGCGAAGCAAGCTGTGCCGCGAGATGAAATGTTTTCGATGCGAGGTTTGCTTCCAGGTGCGCTGTGCATTTAAACTGGGTGACGCGAGGTACGCATCATTGTTTGGAGCGCACACATGTAATTGGTTTTCGTTTTGTGAACGACTACAAGTGTCATGACTTTCCATCGTGTTCCATTACCTGTTCAGACACCAAGATTTAGCTAAACACTTGTTAGTGCATAAGACAAACAAATATTTATTGTTAAGCTAAAATAAACTACGAATTGGATTGCCTCCCAACGAGCGCCTGATTTAATGTCGCGGAAGGACGCATGCGATCAAACTTAAGGTTCACTCAACCATTGAGGCTCCTTCAAATGAATCACCGATACAACATTTTCCTCATCCATGCCAAGGTAATTTTTCAACCTTTGCCCATTAACTCTAAACCTGTTTGTTCCATCCTTGAATTCAATTTCTATAATTCCACTTGAGAGTACTTGCACCACTCTAAATGGTCCTGACCATCTAGATTTCAGCTTACCCGAAAATAGTTTCAATCTTGAATTATACAACAACACGACATCTCCGGGTTTGAAAATCCTCCCTTGAATATGCTTGTCGTGCATGATCATCATCATTTCCTTGTATAGCCTGGTGCTTTCAAAAGTATGGTAATGGAACTTATCGAGTTCATGAAGTTCTGTGACTCTACTCGTACCAACGACCTCCATGTCAAGATTTAATTGCCTTAATACCCAAAAAGCTTTATGCTCTAGCTCCACCGGTAAATGACACACCTTTCCAAAAACCAATTTGTACGGTTACATACCAATTGGAGTTTTGAATGCAGTGCGATAGGCCCATAGTGCATCATCCAATGTTTTTGCCCAATCAGCCCAAGTAGCATTTACAGTTTTGGTCAAAACACTCTTGATTTCTTTGTTTGACACCTCAACCTGACCACTTGTTTGTGGGTGATACGGAGTGGCAACCTTATGGCGTACACCATATTTTTCCAGCAACTTTGCGAAGGCTCGGTTGCAGAAGTGAGTTCCTTCATCACTAATGATGGCTCTTGGAGTTCCAAATTGGGTGAAGATATTTTTTCTTAGAAAATCAATAACTCTCTTTGCATCATTTGTTGGGAGTGCTACAGCTTCTACCCATTTCGAGACATAGTCCACTGCTACTAGTATATACTTGTTGTTGTATGTGTTAACAAATGGTCCCATAAAGTCGATTCCCCATACATCAAATATTTCCACTTCTTGGATTGGGTTCATGGGCATCTCATGTCGACAAAGAATATTCCCCGTCGTTTGACACTCATCACAACTCTTTACCCAAAAGTGTGCATCTTTAAACAACATCGGCCAATAGAAGCCCTACTCCAAAACTTTAGCAGCTGTCCTTACTCCTCTGAAATGACCTCCATAAGGCAAAGCATGACAAGCCTGCAAAACAGAAGCTTGGTCTATCTCTTGAATACATCTCTGGATCATGTTATCAATACAAATCTGAAACAAATATGGTTCATCCCATAAATACATGCGATAATCACGAAAGAACTTTGTTTTCTGCACAGAAGACAATTCATAGGGAACAATATCGCTTGCCAGGTAGTTTGCAATGTCGGCATACCATGTCGCTTCCTCAAGTTTCGTGGCTAACAATTGTTCATCCGGAAAAGTCTCCATGTCTCTTCTACCTCAACCTTATTTTCAGCTCCTTCTATCCCGGACAAGTGATCGGAAACTTGGTTCTCCGTTCCTTTTCGGTCACGAATTTCCAAGTCAAACTCTTGCAGCAGTAGAACCCATCAAATCATGCACGACTTTGCTTCCTTTTTATCAATTAGGTACATGAGAGCATCATGGTCAATATAAACAATTACCTTAGAGCCTATCAAGTAGGACCGGAATTTGTCAAATGTAAATACCGCTGCTAGCATCTCTTTTTCTGTCACTGTGCAATTCAGTTGGGGTGCCATTTAATGTTCTATTTGCATAGTAGATTGGATGCATGATTTTATATTTTCTTTGTCCAAGTACTGCTCCCACGGCATGGTCACTTGCATCACACATCAGCTCAAATGGTTTCTCCCAGTCGGGTGCAACTATGATAGATGCAGACACTGGCCTCTTCTTTAATCCTTCGAAAGCTACCGTGCAGTCATCAAAAAACACAAAAGGGTGATTTGTTTTCAAGCAATTTACACAAAGGGTTAGCAATCATAGAAAAAGCTTTTATAAACCACTTGTATAAATCGGCGTGACCAAGGAAACTTCTTATTGCCTTGACGAAAGTGGGTGGTGGCAGCTTCTCTATTACTTCAATCTTGGCACGTTCCACCTCAATGCCCTTACTTGACACTAGGTGTCCCAAGAATATACATTCATGTACCATAAAATGATATTTTCCTTGTTCAGCACCAGATTAGTCTCCATATATCTCCGCAATACTCTTTTCAGATTTCTAAGCCAATCATCAAAAGCATTTCCCGCCACTGAGAAATAATCCATGAGAACCTCCATTATATCCTCTACAATATCTGTGAATATGGCCATCATGCACCTTTGAAATGTGGCGGGTGCATTTCATAGGCCAAACGGCATTCTCTGAAAAGCGTAAATGCCATATGGACAAGTGAATGACATTTTCTCTCTATCCTTCGGGGCAACAGATATCTGGTTGTACACCGAGTATCCATCCAAGAAGCAAAATTGGGACCTCCCTGCCAATCTATCTAGCATCTGATCAATGAACTGCAGGGGAAAATGATCTTTTCGGGTGACCTTGTTCAATCTTCTATAGTCCATGCAAATTCGCCATCTCGTGACTATTCTTGTTGAGATTAATTCATTGTTCTTATTTTGCACAACAGTCATCCCACCTTTCTTTGGCACACACTGAACTGGGCTAACCCAGTTGTTATCTGAAATGGGAAAAATAATTGTCGCATCTAACCACTTGATCACTTCCTTCTTTACAACTTCCTTCATATTAGGGTTCAACCTTCTGTGATGTTCTCTGGAAGTTTTGTGCCCATCTTCCAGTAGAAGTTTATGCATGCAAAAGGCCAGACTGATACCCTTAGTGTCTGTAATGGTCCAACTAATTGCATTCTTGCACTCTCTCAACACCTGTAAAAGTTGTTCTACCTGCACATCTAACAAACCAGATGAGATAATAACATGTAAAGTCGAATTAGGTCGCAATAAATCATACCTGAGGTGAGATAGTAGCGGTTTCATCTCCAATTGTGGTGGTTCTTCAATCGATGGCTTGGCTGGAGGATTCATTCTTTCTTCTGAGTGTAAAGGCTAGAATTCGAGCTCTTTTTCCAGTACCCTTGCCCTTGAAGAGCCAACACCCATTCCGCCAAGTCCTCACCATTTACTTCTTCTAAGTTCATAAGGCATGCTGTTAAAGGGTCTTTTGCATTAAGTGCCTCATCATATTCCTCCATAATTACATCCTTCGTGTCTAACAAAGAGCAATTTGCAAACTCACTAGGTCGCTGCATAGACCTTTGCACATTAAATGTTATTTCTTCATTATTTAGCTACATCTTTAGCTCCCCCATTTCACAATCAATCGGAGCTCTCCCTGTGGCCAAGAATGGCCTTCCCAAAAATATGGGAATCTCCTCATCAACCTTGCAGTCCATAATGAACCAATCTGCTGGAAACACAAATTTTCCAACTTGCACAAGTACATCTCCAAGTATACCTGGTGGCCTTTTCACCGTTCGGTCAGCTAGTTGCTGTAACATGGATGTGGGCCTTGCTCTTCCAATGCCTAACCTTTTATAGATAGACAACAACATCAGATTTATACTTTCTCCCAAATCATGCAATGCTTTGGCAAATGCATAGCTACCTATGGTGCATGAATTTGTGAAGCTTCTAGGGTCGGATAACTTCTGAGCTATAGGTCTTGACACAACAGCACTACAAGTCTGTGTCAATGTGATAGTTGCCAAGTATTGGAAGTCGAACTTATGAGACATCAAGTCCTTCATCAGTTTTGCATAACCGGGCATCTCCCTCAAAGCATTAATTAGAGAAATGTTTACCTGAATTTGCTTCAGCATTTCCATGAATCTTTTGTACTGTTCATCCTTCTTATATTTGGCCAACCTCTGCGGGAAGGGTGCTGGAGGTCGCTTCTTTTCTGTGGCTTGAGTTAGATCCTGCTCAGGCACTTTTTATAAAACCTTTTCTTGCATTTTCTCAGTCTCCTTCGCAACCTCTTTTTCCTTGTTCTTTTTCTCGAGGGTTGGTTGAACTCTTACTTCTGTTAGCCCGGTTGACTCATCTAACTCAATTGGCACTGACACAAGTGTTTCATTTGGCCGACTCTCATGAGCAATTTCTTGCTCTGAATCAAGATCTCTACGATTTCTCAAGCTCACCGCCATAAGGGGCTTCAGGCCCTGTTCTTTTGGATTGACATGTGTGTCCACGGGTAACTTCCCTTGAGGATGATTGTTAAGGGCCATGGATAATTTACCTAGTTGAATCTCAATGCCCTTGATAGCCGAATCGTGTGACACTATCTTTTCTTGCATTTGGTGGACCTTTTATTCCATTTTACTGCTGGCCCTAATGAGTTGTTGCAACATTCCTTTTAATTTCAGATAACCCATCATCCTGCCTCACTATCTGCTTTTATTGAGGTTGTTGTTAAGTTATTTGCTGATTTTGCTGGTTATATCTTTGTTGCCTTTGGTAAGGTACTACTTGACCCTGTGGTCGCATAGCTCCCGGATTGTTGATATTATTGGACTATTGTTGTGCTGGTCTATACTGCTGATTTTGTTGCCCCCAATTCTGACCACCTTGTCTATGTCCTCCATAGTTGCCCACATAGTTCATGTTCTCTTGATAGTTCTGGTTGTCACTTTCACCACTCCACGAACACACATATGGTTGGTTAATGCATGGTGTACATAATCCCCCATTAGTCGTGTCAACTATGTGTACCTCCTTTTTGCGCCCAATCTGACCACCTTGTCTATGTCCTCCATAGTTGCCCACATAGTTTATGTTCTCTTGATAGTTCTGGTTGTCACTTTCACCACTCCACGAACACACATATGATTGGTTAATGCGTGGTGTACATAATCTCCCATTAGTCATGTCAACTATGTGTACCTGCTTCTGGCCTGATTCCAGTCCTCATTTTATTTCTATCATTATACCTGTTACACCCTATATTTTCGTACATAAAAGTACGTCGTGAGAAAACTAATATAGGACCAAAAATGAGATCATCTTTGAAAATATATAAAGTAAGTTAATCATGTTACCTCAGAGGTAACAACTATTGGATATCATGAACAACAAGTAAAAAGAGGGTTGGAAGGTTCAGAAGCTAAAGGAATTGAAGCAAATAATGTTTCGTCGAAAGTCGACAAGTTGGGAATGTTATAACATGTACTTTTGGGTAGATATTGGGGTGCTTAACATGATAAGTAGGTTATATTATGAGTTATGTTAGTCATATGATAGTCGTATGTTTTGTTTTGAAGTCAATCGAGTTGTGGAACAAAAGTCGATGAAAGTCATCACAAGTTACGTTCATAAGTTTTACTGAAACTTTAGGTCAAATGTAACTGCAATGTTCTCCCAATATACTTAGAATTATGGGGCATTTCACCCATAAAATTGAATATCTATGAGTCTATTTTATAACTCATTAAACCATTTGTCAATATAATATCGGAGTAGAGAGATATGGCCGTTTTTGCGAGACTGCGCAGATTGTCACCTACTTGGTTAAATGAGAATCCAAAAATGGGCCAGTTCGGGTCGTCCAAAGAGGCCTCTTTAAAGGTCTATCTCCTTCATATATTAGAATGATAATAAGTCATAATAACCATACATAAGCTCTGAAAATAGCCTCCCAAATATTGCCGACAAACCCTAATTGATGTTCTCTCCCTTTCAAGTTCTAATTGGAGGTAAAACCTAGAGTTTGAAGAACCAAGATAGGAGCTGAGTTATCCAAAAAATAAGGTATGTTTACTACTCTCTTTAATCCATTTTTTTATGTTGTAAAATCATGGTAAGTCGTTCTATAATTGTAAGAATTGACGGGACGGTGATCGGAAGCCGTGAGTTTGAGTTATTCACTTGTAGAGGACTGTTTTATGGAATGTTTTGTGTTGTTGTTGGGCTGCGTGTTTTACTACTATTTTGTGGAGTTTTATAGGAGGAAGTGTGTGGAGAAACACAACATAAATTCAGGGTGGTGGGCTGGTCGTTCGTGTAACATTTTCGGGCTGTTTGACACTACTACGGTGGTCGTGTTTTGTATGAAAAGATTGGGGTGTGTTGGGCTGTTTTGTAGTCTTTTGTGGTGTATATAAGGTTGGAAAACAATGTATATATGTTGTTATTGTTGAGTTCTTGTGTTGTTGGTGTTATCTTGAATTTGGAGGAAGTAAGGATTATAGGGGAGATGTTGCCCATTTTAATACTAAATAAGCTTGTTGTTCGTTGTGCGATAGTTATACCTTTCATAACTTAATGATAGTATTGTTATCGTTGTTATAGATTAAGGTTCGCATAGGCAAGTTCAACTTGGTGATTGGAAAGATTGTGATAAGGTATGTTAAGTCTAAGCCCTTATTTCATTTTGGCATGATCTCGTAACTACATGTGTTTGATAACGAGGCATAAAGAGAAGTTCATACTCCCAAAATTATATACATTATCCTCGTCTCATAAGTTACAGTATTCTCCCTTATTGAGACTTTATATTCAATTGAGTATTGCCTTTTCCAGTCAAGAGAAATAAGATGACCCGATAGGTCTGACCGCTATACACAGTCAGGTCCAGGTGAGAGCTCACGGGCGTCGGGTTGGCAGCGACAACGAGGTTCAAGATAGACATGGTCATTTATGCCGCGGTGTGACATATGTGGTAGAGGACACTTGGGCCAATACCGAGAAGGTTCTGATGCTTGTTATACATGTGGGCGTCCAGATCATATGATGCAAGATTTCCCAAACAGAGATTTTGGAGGTATGGCACAACCAACGAGTTTAGCAACAGGATCATCTATGTTTGTGCATTCTTCAGGGTGCGAGTCTCAGTCTTTGGTTGGTAGAGGTCGAGGCAGAGGTAGAGGTTCTAGTTCAGGTGGTAATCAGAACTGTATCTATGCTTTAGCGGGTCGACAGGACCAGGAGTCTTCATTAGACATTGTGACAGGTATATTGACCATTTGCTCTCGCGATGCTTATGCCTTGATAGACCTGGGATCTACTTTATCGTATATTACCCCACTTGTCGCAGGGAAGTTTGGTATAGTGCTTGAAATCCTAAGTGATCCTTTTGTGGTATCTACACTGGTCGGGAGAACCGATTATTTCTAGACGGGTTTACCGAGGTTGTACGGTGACAGTTTGTAGTCGTCAGACCTCAACCGACCTAGTTGTTCTAGAGATGATGGATTTTGATGCTATCATAGGCATGGACTGGTTGGCAGCTTGCTATGCCATAGTTGATTGCCGAGCAAAGGCAGCCAAATTTCATTTTTCAGGTGAGCCAGTCCTTGAATGGGTAGGTAATACAGCGACACCCAGAGGTAGGTTTATTTTCTATTTGAAGGCGAGGAAAATGATCGCAAAAGGGTGAAGTTATCATATTGTGCGAGTTAGAGATGCAGATGATGAGATACCTACACTTCAGTCTATTCTCGTAGTCAAAGAGTATATAGATGTGTTTCCAGATGAGCTTCCAGGTATTCCTCCAGAGCGAGAGATTGATTTTATCATCGATTTGCTTCCAGGAACTTAACCAATATCCATCCCTCCTAATAGAATGGCACCTGCCGAATTGAAGGAGTTGAAGGAGCAGTTAAAAGATTTGCTGGAGAAAGGTTACATCAGGCCTAGTACCTCACCTTGGGGTGCACCGGTACTATTTGTGCGAAAGAAAGACGGCTCGTTGAGGATGTGTATCGATTATAGGCAGCTGAACAAGGTAACTATTAAGAATAAGTATCCACTTCCAAGGATCGATGACTTGTTTGATCAGTTGCAGGGGGCTAGATGCTTTTCAAAGATAGATTTGAGNTACTATTTGTGCGGAAGAAAGACAGCTCGCTGAGGATGTGTATCGATTATAGGAAGTTAAATAAGGTAATTATTAAGAATAAGTATCAACTTCCAAGGATCGATGACTTGTTTGATCAGTGGCAAGGGGCTAGATTCTTTTCAAAGATAGATTTGAGGTCGGAGATACCACCAGGTCAGAGTTCGGGAGAAAGATATTCCGAAGACAGCCTTCAGGACCCGATATGGCCACTTCGAGTTCCTTGTCATGTCCTTCGGGTTGACTAATGCACCCGCTGTATTTATGGACTTGATGAATAGCCTATTCCGGCCATTTTTAGATCTGTTCGTGATAGTATTTATTGATGANGGATGTGTATCGATTATAGGAAGTTAAATAAGGTAATTATTAAGAATAAGTATCAACTTCCAAGGATCGATGACTTGTTTGATCAGTGGCAAGGGGCTAGATTCTTTTCAAAGATAGATTTGAGGTCGGAGATACCACCAGGTCAGAGTTCGGGAGAAAGATATTCCGAAGACAGCCTTCAGGACCCGATATGGCCACTTCGAGTTCCTTATCATGTCTTTCGGGTTGACGAATGTACCTGTCGTATTTATGAACTTGATGAATAGCCTATTCCGACCATTTTTAGATCTGTTCATGATAGCATTTATTGACGATATTCTGGTTTATTCAAGTTCATAGGATGAGCATGCGTACCACCTGTGAGTGGTACTCCAAACCCTCTGTGATCTTAAGTTGTATATTAAGTATTCTAAATATGAGTTCTGGTTGAAGTCGGTAGCATTCTTGGGGCATATTCTATCCGATGAAGGTATAAAGGTAGACACTCAAGAGATTGAGGCCGTGAAATCTTGGCCTAGACCAACCGCTCCTACAGAGGTTTGTATATTTCTAGGCTTAGCAGGATACTATCAGAGGTTCGTAGAGGGTTTTTCTTCCCTTTTGGCACCATTGACGAAGTTGACACAGAAAGAAACTAAGTTTCAGTAGACGGAGGCTTGCGATCGGAGTTTCCAAGAGCTTAAGAACAGGTTGACCTCAGTGCCAGTTCTAACACTTCCAGAGGGTCCAGATGGTTATGGCGTGTATTGTGATACCTCACGTGTCAGGTTAGGACGTGTCCTGATGCAACATGGGAAGGTAATTGTGTATGCTTCAAGGCAGTTAAGGAAGCACAAGAGGAATTATCCAACCCACGACCTCGAGTTAGCTGCGGTTGTCCATGCACTTAAGATATGGCGGCATTATTTATATGGTGTTCATGTTGATGTATTTACTGATCATAAAAGCCTACAATATATCTTCAAGCAGAAAGAGTTGAATTTGCGACAGAGGCGATGGCTTGAGTTATTGAAAGATTACGATGTTAACATTCTCTACCATCCAGG
>AWOL01S0029650.1:31154-44384 GCA_000715115.1 Nicotiana otophora
CTTGTCGTTCGTTGTGCGTTAGTTGTACCTTTCGTAACTTAATGATAGTATTATTATCGTTGTTGTAGATTAAGGTGCGAAAAGGCGACTTCAACTTGGTGATTGGAAAGATTGTGATAAGATATGTTAAGGCTAAGCCCTTCCTTCATTTTGGCATGATCTCATAACTACATGCGTTTGATAACGAGGCATACAGAGAAGTTCATACTCCCGAATTTATATATATTATCCTGGTCTCATAAGTTACAGTATTCTCCCTTATCGGGACTTTATATTCAATTGAGTATTGCCTTCTTCCAGTCAAGAGAGCAGAGGGTCTATATATATATAGTATTACAGTATTTTCACCACCATCGAGCTATAATCGGCGGACAGGCTCCTATTGGGAAACCTCTGATCAGATGGTAAGTTATATACCGAGCCTACTATGGCGGAGCACCTATGAGCGAGCCGGGGATATCCGAGATATAGAGCCTAGTATGGCCGAGCGCCTTTGAGCGAGCCTACTATGGCCGAGCAGTTACACGTACAGAGCCTTATAGGGCCGGACATTTATTTTACTTACTATATTGAAATAGTTGAGTCAGTATCATTAGGTAAGTATATATTCAGATCATCTTTGACTCCCAATTACTTTCAGTTATTTTATTATCAGTTTAGCTTTCAGTTATGTTATTGCCTTACATACTCGGCACAATATTTCGTATTGACGTACCTGTTACACCATGTGAGTCCCAAGGTGACGTATAATGAATATGAGACTTGTTAATCATGATTTAAATTAGATTAAAGTAATATATGACTAAATATGATGTTTGGATTGAAAATATAAAGTTTGGAAAAAATCAGATTTAAGTTTCGGAAAGACCGACTAAGGATTTGCCTTGTAATAGATCTTTTTGAGAAATACATTTCGTATGCTATATGAGGTCTGTTTGGGATATATTATATACCACATTCAAGATCTTGTAATGAATTTTCCAACTCTATTAACCGTACATTCATACGACCCCCAGATAAAAAAGATATAAGCGTTGGAAGAAGGACCAATGCTAGGGTGCCAAGTATCACCTTTTGACTTTTCAAACAAATTGGATATTTATATCCTTATCTCGTCTCCTTTTTCAATTTTCCAGATAACATGACCAAATAAGACCCCTAACTTTACTCTCAAGCTCTCCTCAAGTGTTTCCAATGAGATTATCATTCGGGACACGAAACCAAGTAGCGATAGCATTAAAACGATCCCTACGACGTAAGTATCGCTATATCGCCTCTCTCTTTCATTGTAGTTTGAGTTTTGGAAGGTATGTAATAGTTAGGAAAACGTGTACTTTCTGTATTTAAGTGTTTAAATATCAAGTAAAGTTGATAAATTTGTTTCCTAATAGTTATAACTCACGGGACGGTGATCGAAAGCCGTGAGTTCGAATTATTTGACTTGTAGTGGACTGTTTTGTGGGCTATTTCGTGTTGCCTTTTGGATGTCTATTTTTCTACTATTTAATGAAGTTTTGGAGGACAAATTGTGTGAATAAAAATCACATAATTACGGAATGGTGGGCTGGTCGTTCTTCGTTACATTTGTTTTAGGTTGTTTGACATTACTTTGGTTGTCGTTTTATGTATGAAGTGATTACGGTGTGTGGGCTGTATTGTGGTATATTGTGATGGAGATAAGATTGTAAAACGATGATTACATGTTGTTATTTTTGTGTTCTTGTTGTTGTTTGTATATGGCATTGGAGGAGGGCCTAGTTACAGGGGAGATGCGGCCTAAATTTACGTAAACGAGCTACTAGTTTAAGTAGCGCACTTAGCCTTTACTCAGCATTGATTTTGAATCTCCTTATGTTGGGGTAGATTGAGTTGCGTTGTTTGAGTAATTTCTTGGAAGGTATTAAGGACTCAACAGAGTTAAGGTATGTTAAGGCTAAGCCTTTCCTTCATTTTGGCATGATCCCGTAACTACAGATGTTTGACAACGAGACATAAAGAGAAGTTCCTATTCATGAATTTATTCACATTATCCTAGTCTCATAAGGTACAGTATTCTGCCTTATCGGGACCTGATATTCAATTGAGTATTTTCTTCTTCTAGTCAAGAGAGAAGAGGGTCTCTCTCTCTATATATATATAATATTATAGTATTTTTACCACTATCGAGCTATAATCGGTGGGCAGGCCCTATGAGCGAGCCTACTACGGCAGAGCAGTTACACATACCGAGCCTTATAGGGTCGGACAACTACTTTACTTATTATAATGAGAGACATGATTTAGTATCAACAGGTAAGCATATCTTCAAATTATAATTGACTCCCAGGTATTTTCAGTTATTATATTATCAGTTCAACTTCAGATTTTAGTTATCTTGTTACCTTACATACTCAGTACATTATTTTGTATTGACGTCCCTTTTGTTAGGGATGCTGCATTTCATACCTGCAGGTACTAATAGACAACTGGATAGACCTTCCTAGTAGACAAAGTCAAACATCAACTTGGTTGGTAAGCTCCACTTCCTCGGAGTTACCAGGTCGATAATTTGAAGTCCATTTTATATATACAGGTTTGATGAGTAGATCGAGGCCCTGTCCCGACCATGATACAATTTAGTTATTCCTAGAGGCTTGTAGACGAGTCTTGTAAATGTTTTATATCAGTATTTTGGCTTTACCAGCCCTATGTAGATGCTTAATTTGTTATTGTTGGTTGTAGACGTTATTTTTAAATAATTCAGAATATGGCCTCATCGGCCTAAGTTGAGGGTTACCCTCCAAAGTTCACAGTTACAGAGTGGTACGCTCGGGCCGAGTATGGCACCGGGTACCGGCCATGCCTCTTTAGGTTTAGGGCATGACGAACTTGGTATCAGATCAGTTCTGTCCTAGGGAGTCTACAAGTCGTGTCTAGTGGAATCCTTTTTATCGGTGTGTTGTGCACCACACTTATAAGCATGAGGCTACAGGGCATTTAGGACTTGCACTTTTTCTTCTTACTCTAGATCGTGTGGTAGAGCCCAGTCGTAAGAATTCAAACTCCTAAATTTTATTTTATTCGTAATACAACAATACCTACATCCAGAAAGACAGTTGGTAAGAGATTGAATGTGGCTGCAGAAGAGTTGAGTCAGAGAAACTCAATTTTGCGTCATGCATATGATGAGTAAATGCAAGGCCTTTAGTAGATATGTGTGTACTACGACGTATGAGCCTCTTGATAAGGAGCCCTAAGGCATGAATATCTATCTACCCCTGTGGTAAAAAGTAAGGAGAGAATCAGAAGGTAGATACAAGTTTCAACAAGTAAAAGAAGCTAGGAGAAGAAGGATACGAGGTACCCAGTTAGTGAAGATTATCTGTATTTACAATTCAGGCAGAGAAATATAAGCATTCTGAGTTACTTTCAACAATAACAAAGATATATTCACTTGACAACGCCCATTTCAGTTATGCCCTGTGGGAGCTAACAAATATACTTAAAGAGAAGGATGGATATCAGCATCCAGTTGGGATTAGAGTAACCCAAAATTGTTGATGGATTGTTATCATTAGCTCACATTTATGAAGGATATCGCAAACGTGGTAATAGTTCTCCTTGTGAGACACCCAGATGATGCACTCTAGAATAGTACAATCAGATATGAATACTAGAACGTTCAGAAATTTTAGAAGATTGGCATTGGAATCCTAGAAGGGACAAATATTTACCTTTGTATGGCTCCCGTCCCTAGTAAAGAGAGAGTGTTAGGCGACCCGAAAAGCTAGTGAGGTGAATCAAGGGGGATAAAAGTGAAAGAATGTTTTGAAGAAGTTTTCATAATAAGGTGATAGACAGAAATATTCGTAGGAGAATAAGAAGAAAGTAAATGAAGCAGTATGAGTAAGATGTGAGACATGGATGATAACGGTAAATCAAATTATGACAGGACTACAGATTCTATAGTCAAGTAAAGGAAAAGACAAGAAGTTACATGCCTTGAAACAATAAAAGAGTATAAGCCATAAAGTCATATCCTTCTTTCGAGAAATAAGTTGGTGGATCCAACATGATTACCAGACGGAAACGTTAGATCCCGGAGTAACAGAAATTAGTATGAGCTGGTGAACAAGATAAAATGAATATGACTTAGGGACCGAATGATTTGACAATATCCGGCATCATGAGAATTTTAGAGATCACGTTCCGGCGATAATAGAATGGACAATAGAAAAATAACCTTTAAAGGTCATTCAGGAAGGCGCTTCCCTAAAGCGAGCACTGTGAGCAAAGTTAAGCTTAAGGGACTAAGTGTGCCAGTTACACTAGGTGTCACCTTCGTGCGTAAGAAATTCAATTATACCTGGTACAGAAGGGTTACGGCAAGGCAAGTAAGAGTCCGTGAAGATGTGAAAAGACGCCAAATATGAAGAAGTGAAACATTTATAGGTAACTATGGAATAGTAAAGAAAGAATATGGTAGAAAGGCGAAAGGAATGAGATTGTATTTATTCAGATCCAACGGATATGATACGACTTCAGAACATTATGTAAGCATGACGACGGGGAGAGGCAGTAAGAGTTCCGCACCAGATGATACTGATAAATAAGTGGGAATGAACACTCGATACATAAGGAGCTAGTACGAGAGATAAGTTAAGAGAAAGGACATAACCCAAAAGGGGTTACATAGAATGTAGAAATGAGAATGGACTAACGGGTAGTCTGTAGTGGATTCAGGAAGAGTCTATTTATGGCTAGACAAGAGGGTACAAATAAATCAATAGATCGTGCAAGATAAACATAGTGAACCCCAACATAGGGAATCTAGTCTCGCAGATACGAGATCACAATTGTTGAAAAATATTCAGATAGAAGTTGGGGTTGTTAAAGGTACCGTATAAGTGTTACAAAAAATAAAACAGTGCTACTGAGAAGACAGCCAAACAATTCAGTTTAGAATCAACCTTACGATCACAAAGGAACGGATGTAATTAATTAAGGATAATTATAGGTGAGTAACAACATCAAAAATGCTTTTGGGTATACGACGTAATAAGCTCGCAGCTTTACAGGAGTCAAAGGGTCTCTCTTAAGTACTACAAAGAAAGACTAGCTGAGGGAATAAGGGAGAAGGCTTCAACTTAAGCATAGTGACATAAAGAACATCTTGTAACAACAGTTTCGCAACAACATTGTATGCACTCCATAAGAAAGTGGCACCATCGTGGCTAATGAACGAGAAGTAAGAATCAAAGTTGATATTTGAGATAATAGGAGTTACAAGAAATTCCAGTATTTGTGGGCAATGAGATGATCCATGTATTAATGCAACAAGTGGTAGAACGACTATGAAAAGTAGTTGCTTATGTTTAAAGACAACTAAGAAAGCACGAGAAGAATTACCCGACCCATGATTTAGAGTTAGCTGCGGTGATTCATGCACTAAAGATGTGGAGGCACTATTTATATGGCATTCATGTTGATATCTATATGGATCATAAGAGCCTTCAAAATATCTTAAATCAAAAGGAATTGAATTTACGCCAAAGGAGATGGTTGGAGCTACTGAAAGACTATGGCATTGATATTTTATACCATCCGGGGAAGGCGAATGTAGTAGCCGACACCAACAACCATAGATCTATGGGTAGCCTGTCATATTTATAGCCAGAGAAGTGTGGGATAGCCTATGAGATTCATCATCTAGCTAGTCTTGGAGTTCGATTACTGGACTCAGGCGATACCGGAGTTACTATTCAGGACACGACAATATCCTCTTTAGTAACTGAAGTGAAGGAACACCAGTAGGAGGATCTTGTGCTAGATCATTATAGAGATACATCCCCTCAAAAAGAGAATACACCATTTAAGATTACAGGAAATGGAATCCTCAGATATCGAGGTCGATTATGTGTTCCTAATGTGGCAGGATTATGCCAGCAGGTTATGGGAGAAGCTCATTATTCTCGTTATTCTATTCATCCAGGAGCGACAAAGATGTATCATGGTATCGGGGGAATATATTGGTGGGATGGAATGAATAAGGATATAGCATAGTTTGTTGCCCAGTGCCCTTATTGTCAGCAGGTTTAGATTGAGCATCATAAACTCGATGGATTATTGTAGGCTATAAAGATTCCTACTTGGAAATGGGAAGTGATTAATATGGATTTCATCATAGGATTACCTCGTACCCAGCGTAAGTTCGATTATATATGGGTTATTGTTGATAGACTTACAAAATTAGCCCATTTTCTTCCTATCAAGACTACGTATTCAGCAGAGGATTATGCAAGGCTTTACATTAAGGAGCTAATACAACTTCATGGTATCCCTATATCTATTATCTCAGATAGAGGTGCTCAGTTTACAACTAATTTCTGGAGGTCCTTCCAAAAAAGGATTGGCGACTCAAGTTAGTCTTAGTACAGCATTTCATCCCCAGACAGACGGTCAGGCTTAACGTACTATTCATACACTGGAGGATATGCTACGGGCTTATGTGATGGACTTCAGGGGTAGCTGGGATAATCATCTTCCATTATTGAGTTTGCATATAATAATAGTTATCATTCCAGCATTCAGATGGCTCCATACGAAGATCTTTACGAATGAAAGTGTAGGTCTCCTATAGGATGGTTCGAGGTTGGGGAAACTAAGTTAGTAGGACTAGAGTTGGTACAGCAGGCAGTTGAGAAGATTAAGCTTATAAGCGGAAGGCTATTAGTAGCACAGAGTCATCAAAAGTCCTATGCAGATAATCGACAACGAGACTTGGAGTTTCAGGTAGATGACTGGGCATTCCAAAAGGTATCATTGATGAAAGGCATTATGAGATTCGGTAAAAAAGGAAAGCTTAGCCCTCGGCACATTGGACCTTATAAGATTATATGCATAGTAGACTTGCCTTTCAAATTGAAGTATGTACATCCAGTCTTTCATGTGTCTATGCTTCGTAGGTGTATTGGAGATCCCTCTAAAGTCATTCTAGTTGACGATGTTCATGTTACAGAGCAGATATCATATGAGGAAGCTCCCATTTCTATACTAGATAGACAAGTTCGTAGATTGAGAACTAAGGACGTAGCTTCAGTTAAAGTACTTTGGACGAACAAGAATGTCGAGGAGATGACTTGGGAAGCTGAAAAAGACATGAAGTCTATGTATCCTCACTTGTTTCCGCTTTTGGAAGAGGATCGGACTGAGAGATCACAGCCTTTAGGTTGGTAGTAGTACCGTTATAGAGGATATTCTGCCAAACATTTCTATAGATCTCTGGGAGTTTAACATTCGAGGACGAATGTTTCTAAGAAGGGAAACTTTTTACACCATGTACGTCCCAAGGTGACGTATAATGAATATGAGACTTGTTAATCATGATATAAATGAGTTTAAAGTCATATATGACTATATATTATGTTTGTATAGAAAATATAAAGTTTTGGAAAAATCGGGTTTAAGTTGCGGAAAAACCGACTAAGGATTTGCATTGTAACAGATCTTTTTGAGAAATAAATTTTATGTGCTATATGAGGTCTTTTTGAGACATATTATATACCAAATTAAAGGTCTTGGGATGTAGTTTCCAACTCTCTTAACCTTACATTCATACGACCCCCGTATAAAAAGTTATAAGCATTGGAAGAAGGACCAATGCTAGGGTGCCAAGTAGCACCTTTTGACTTTTCAAAAACAAATGGATATTTATATCCTTATCTCGTCTCCTTCTTCAATTTTCCGGAGAAAACGACCAAATAAGACACCTAACTTTACTCTCAAGCTCTCCTCAAGGGTTTCCAATGCAATTATAATCTGGGACACGAAATCAAGTAGCGATAACATTAAAACGGTCCCTACGATGTAAGTATCGCTATATCGCCTCTCGTTTTCTTTGCAGTTTGAGTTTTGGCAGGTACTTCATAGTTAATAAAATGTATACTTTCTGTATTTAAGTATTTAAATATCAAGTAAGGTTGATAAATTTGTTTCCTAATAGTTAGAACTCACGGACGGTGATAGAAAGCCGTGAGTTCGAATTATTTGACTTGTAGTGGACTATTTTGTGGGCTATTTCGTGTTGCCTTTTGGCTGTCTATTTTTCTACTGTTTAATGGAGTTTTGGAGGACAAATTGTGTGAATAAACACCACATAATTATGAATGGTGGGCTGGTCATTCGTCGTTACATTGTTTTTAGGTTGTTTGACATTACTTTGGTTGTCGTTTTATGTATAAAGTGATTAAGGTGTGTGGGCTTTTGTGTGGTATATTGTGATGGAGATAAGATTGGAAAATAATGCTTACTTGTTGTAATTGTTGTGTTCTTGTTTTTGTTGGTATATGGTATTGGAGGAGTGCCTAGTTACAGGGGAGATGCTGTCCAAAGTTACGTAAATGAGCTACTAGTTTAAGTAGCGGGCTTAGCCTTTACTCAGCACTGATTTTGAATCTCCTTATGTTGTGGTAGATTGAGTTGAGTTGTTTGAAGAATTTCTTGGAAGGTATTAAGGACTCAACGGAGTTAAGGTATGTTAAGTCTAAGCCCTTCCTTCATTTTGGCATGATCCCGTAACTACATATGTTTGACAACAAGACATAAAGGGAAGTTCGCATTCATGAATTTATTCACATTATCCTAGTCTCATAAGTTACAGTATTCTCCCTTATCAGAAATTTATATTCAATTATATTGTCTTCTTCCATTCAAGAGAGCAGAGGGTTTATATATATATATATATAGTATTACAATATTTTCACCACCATTGAGCTATAATCGATGGGCAGGCCCTTATTGGGTAACCTCTTATCCGATGGTAAGTCATATACCAAGCCTACTGTGACCGAGTGCCTTTGAGCAATCCCAGAATGGTCGAGATACAGAGCCTAGTATGGCCGAGCACCTATGAGCTAGCCTACTACGGCAGAACAGTTACACATATCGAGCCTTATAGGGTCGGACAACTACTTACTTATTATATTGAGAGAGATGAGTCGGTATCAACAGGTAAGCATATCTTCAAATTATATTTGACTCCCATGTACTTTCAATTATTATATTATTAGTTCAGCTTCAGATTTTAGTTATCTTGTTGCCTTACATACTCGGTACATTATTTTGTACTGACGTCCCTTTTATTGGGGACGCTGCATTTCATACCTGCAAGTACTAATAGACAACTGGACAGACCTTCTTATTAGACAAAGTCATTCATCAACTTGGTTGGTAAGCTCCACTTCCTCAGAGTTACCAGGTCGATACCTTGGAGTCCATTTTATATATACAGGTTTGATGAGTAGGTCGAGGCCCTGTCCCAACCATGATACAATTCAGTTATTCCTAGAGGCCTGTAGACGAGGCCTGTAAATATTTTATATCAATATTGTGGCTTTACCAGCCCTACGTAGATGTTTAATTTGTTATTGCTGGTTGTAGACGTTATTTTTAAATGATTCAAAATATGGCCTCATTGGCCTAAGCTAAGGGTTACCCTCCAGAGTTCACAGTTACAGAGTGGTACGCTCGGGCCGAGTATGGCACCGGGTGCCGGCCACACCTCTTCAGGTTTGGGGCGTGATAGTCCCTTTACTGGGGACGCTGCATTTCATGCGTACAGGTTCAGATAGACTGACGGATAGACCTCCTCAGTAGGTGTTTCCCGAGTTTAGCTTGATCGGTAAGCTCCACGTCCTTCGGAGTTGTCGGGTCTAGGGTTTCGTGTACATCTTCTGTATGTATCTATATATGTTATAGGTAGGTCGGGCCCTATTCTGATCACAATACATCCATCAGTAGAGGCTTGTAGACATATCCAGTCAGTTAGTGCAGTATGTTGAGCTTGTAGGCCTGGTATGTATATTTTGTTGGTTTGTCAACTGTAGTAGTTATGACGGTCTTGTCGGCCCAACTTTATATTGATGTTTAGTCAGCAAGTTTTCGTTCAGTTTTATATTTTTCTTTGCAAATTGTCTTGCGATGTGGCCCCATGGACAAACTATGACATTATATGTTCAGAGTCCCTTAGTCACCAGTTGGTACGCTAGGTTAGGTGAGGCACCGGGTGCCGGTCTCGTCCCTCGGGTTCGGGGCGTGACAATACCTTACTTTATGAACAATTATTTTCTATAGGTAATTTGAATTGATTTTAATTAGCATATAATTTCTGTATTTTTAATGAAATGATATTAATTTATATATTGAAATATAATTTGAGCAATATCTTCTATTGGGTTTTGAAAAATAAATTAAATGGCTTGATTGATAGTTGTTTTGAGTCGAATATCATAGGTTGAATGTTGAAGGTTTTTTCTTAAAAATAATTGTCATATAACTCAACAATTAAGATGGAAAAATAAATAAAGAACAATACAAGTAAATTAATCTAGTCAAACAAAGAATATATAGTATAGTTAAGGTGCTCTTTAAGCAAATATTTATATTGGAGGCGCTCTTTCATGAAATGTTATTTTTCTTTTGCATTTTTTTTTAGAATGTGTTTAAATTAAGCGTTAAAAATTTGAATTAAAATCGAACTTATTTGCTTTGTGAATGAAATACCTATTCAAATTAACCAAAAACTAACCGAGCGATCCATTATTCCTAATCTGTCTTTGTAGCTACTGACATGTATACTGTATGCATAACATGATGGCACCCGCAACCTTCGAATCTTAGATCCTCCCCTGCACCTCTACCTAGCGAATCGAACTCAATGGCTCTAACTCGTTCGCCAGAAAATATACTGCTTTTTGTTCATGCAGGGTTGGATCGAAAGACTAGGAAAGCAAGCATTGGGATGATAGCCTTGAAGGCTGACGGTGTTGTGCTTCATGCCCATGGTAGTCCCACTCAGTTTGTTGGAAAAGTTGTGATAGCTGAAGCATTGGCAATTAAGAAAGCTTTGCAGATTGCTATCAACCGTGGATGGAGAAAAATTACTATTTTATCGGACTCTTGGTTCATATGCTAAATAGAAGGATGGTTACCTCATGGGATGTAAATATAGTTTGTGAAGATGTGTGGCACCTTAGACATCACCTAGTGGCTAGATGATATTATTTTTGTGTATATAAGTAGGAAGTAAAATACTTGTAGTGACAAGTTAGCTAAGTTTGCTATGACTTTAGGTAATGAGGTCACATGAACACCTAGCTAGCTAGCTTTGTCCCCACAAATATTCTCTTTAGCTACCTTTTGAAGCTTTCCATACTGCATGATGCTCTATGAAATCATTGGCATTAAAGCTTGCACTTTATTCTTCATTTGTATCATTAAATTTTGATTTTTGTTTTTGGGTTCTAAATTAGCTTTGGATAAGTACATTTAGATTCACGCAAAGCAGGAGATCCTATATTAGTGTTCATGCTCTGTTTTTCACTCAAAATCTAGTTTTCTTGTTACAGTACTCAGTTCGTTTTATTTTATATAATTATGTTTGATTAATCATGAAATTTAAGAAATACATAAATATTGTGCAGAAATTTTTCTCAAAAATCTCAACTCAACGGTAGAAGAACAAGAAACATTTTTTCTTGTAATTGTATTTTCTCTCTTGGCTTTGTATTACATTCTCACTTTCACAAAGTGATTTTTTTTCTCAAGAATTTCTTAGGCAAATTTTCTCCATCACCCTTTATATAGCATCACCTATAAAATCTTTTCCTATTTGGTTGAGGTAATGATTTACTTAGGGTGAAAGTTTATTCCAAAAATAAACTTGATGAATATTTTATATGGAAATTCGAAATTCCATCTAATTGGCATCGTGACTGCCGATTTCAAGTCCAATTCCAATTGGAATACAAGTATCAATTAATATATTATATTAAAAAATACAAATCCCATTCTTAATGGGTTTGAATCAACCTCATGTCCTTCCTTAGACTTATTGGCAATCCAATCCTAAATTGGTTTTTCCAAATAAGTCTTCATCATTAATATATTATATACATCCTACACATACATACATACATATATGTATATATATATATGTATGTATATGTATATTTTAATCAAGAGATGATTTAATTTTCTATTCCAAATAGAAAACTTTAATTTGTTCACAATATTAACTATATCCTTTTTGCTAGCAAAAAATATAATAATATTTTATTTGGACTAATAACTAAATTTGTTTGACTAATTAAATTTTTTAATTTAATTATCAAATAATAAAGTAATTAATCCTTTAGCAAAGATCAGAACACTCGTTAGTGTGCGACCCCGTAGGTTCAATACTAAGCCGGTAGTAAATTGATCACATCAATATACTAATCAAGGGTGGCGTCTAGCAACACTTCTTAACGACCGGATTGAATGAAGTATATAATTTACTCTCAAGAACCAGTAGAAGAATAATATAGTAATTCCTTATGTCCTTATAACTCTTGGTCACCCTAGGATATGGTTCAACTGTCAAATCCTAATAGGCGACCAACTATGTGTTCATGTCAAATATAGTCGACCATTGAATGACCTAAGAAACTCTTTTCTTCTTTCATTCAATTGCCCTGGCCAAGGTCTTAGTTTGGTCGTTTATAATTCATGACAACGTGGAGCTTAAACACATTACTAAGAGTTGACAGATTCCATCTTGATCAATCACTAATTCTACAAGTATTTAATCATACCCAATATCCTTTCAACTATCGCCCTAGGGCCATAGGTGTCTAGTATCAAAGCACAATAAATAACTTGTCAATTAGTATGACGATCTCAGTTCAAAGAAAATTCTTACATCACATTCTACAAGAGAATATCCTATTGACAGTTTATGGTAATTCTAACCATTAGGAATTATCCAATGAGTCGGTTCAATGATCATATCTCTATATGCATCATCTATCTATGTGATTTAGTTAATGAGATCAATTAATCTATATCCAATAAAGACGATCACATAAATATTGATCTAACCAGATTACTAATGTCCAAATTAATAATCATATGATCAAGAACAAATTTAGATTAAATTATAAGAAACTTCACTCTCATTATCACTGTCATGACCCGAAATTTCCACCTTCGAACCGTGATGGCGCCTAACATTTCACTTGCTAGGCAAGCCAACGTTAGAATAATATTAACCATTTTAAAATAATTTTTTTATGTATTAATAACAAGGAAACAAATGCGGAAGCAAAGTTTGAAATATAGTGAAATAATCCATTAAACAACGGTGTCTAAATACCATCCCAGAATTGGTGTCACAAGTGCACGAGCTTCTAGAATAAATACAAATAAAGGTCT
>AWOL01S0029654.1:0-12187 GCA_000715115.1 Nicotiana otophora
GTAACGACCTGGCCGGTTATTTTAAGTATTGTAGCCTCATTCCCCTAATTATTGTAACTAATACGTTCATTTGTGGTTACGTGACTTTCCGGGGTCGTTGGTTTGGTTTCGGGTGTGTTTTGGAGTAAATTGGGACACTTAGTCCCAAAGTTGGAAGCTTAACTTAAAAGAGTTTACTAGAGTTTGACTTTTGTGTGGATGGCCCCATAACGGTGTTTTGATTGTTCCGGTTGCTTCGAATAGTGATTTTGGACTTAGGCATATGTCCGGATGTGAATATGGAGGCCCGTAAGTTGTTTTGACATAAATAGGTGAAAGTTGAAAAGTTATAGGTTTGGAAGGTTTATAGGTTTGACGGAGCGTTATATAGGGCTCGAATTATTAATTCAGGAATTGGAATAGGTCAGTTAGTTTATTTGGGACTTGCATGGAAACTTTTAGGTCATTCTGAGGTGTTTAGGCTTGTTCGCCATTAGTTTTTCATTTAGAAATGTTCATTAGTTCATTAGGCTTGAATTGGGGCGCGATTCATGGTTTTGGTATTGTTTTATGTGATTTGATGCTTTGAGTAAGTTTGCATTGTGTTTTTTGATTGGATGGTGTGATTGGCCAGGGTCCCATGGGCTTCGGGTGTGTTTCAAATGTGTTTTAGACCATTTCTTCATGTGTTGGAACTTCCGATTTCTATGCTTCTGGTACGCTTCTTCGCGATCTCGAAGAATGTGTTGCAATCTCATAGAGTCTTCGCTGGCAGGTGGCTTTTTGCTCTTCGCGTTCGCGAAGATAAGGATGCGTTCACAAAGCCTTGGGGTGTTTGTTCATCGTGAACACAAGTGTAAGTTAATCATGTTACTTTTGAGGTTGCAAATATTTAAGATCATGAACTGTATGTACCAAGAGGGTTTGAAGGATTAGAAGCTAAAATAATCGAAGAAAATAAGTTTCATCGAAACGCCAAGTTGGGAATGATATAACCCTTACTTTAGGGGTGATACTAGGATGATTAACATGATAAGGAGGTGATATTATTAGGTATTTTGGTCATATTATAGTCATGTGTTATGTTTTGAAGTCAAACGAATTAGGAAACAAAAGTCGACAAAAGTTGTCACAAGTTACGTTGATAATTTTACGAAAATATTAGGTCTAATGTTACTGAGATTTTCTCTTAATGTAATTCGATTTACAGGGTGATCCAATGACCAAATTAAATATATACAAGTCTAGTTTGCAACGCATTAAACCATTCGTCGATACGCCATCGGAGTATACAGATATTTGCTTTTTCACAAAATCTGCACAAGCAGCTCCCTTTGGGACCCAAAAGTGCGGTTGAAGTTAATCTTGATATATAAAGTTGTAGACTTTGTCTCTAAGGCTCACTTCGACCAAAATCATACCTAAAAAGTCTATCTAGACATCCTAAATACATCCTTAGGGTTTGGAAGCAATTCCATCATCTGCAATTCAAAATCAAGACACGAACACATCAACGCGATACTTACGACATAGGTAAGACTTTATCATTCCCCTTTCTCCTTATAACTCATTTTTTGGAAAGAGATTCGCGGTTAAGGAAGATTTGCACCTTTATATTTTACTTGTACAAGCATAAGTAAGGTGTGGATAAAAGGGAACAAGGTTTGGAAGCAAGAACACAAGAGGTATGTAGGGTTTTCGTTTTGTTTTCGGCATGATTTTGTTTAGCTATGTTCTACCCTTTCTTCTAGATCGTTTAGGGTTGTTCATGGGAAATATCAGAATGTATTGTATCATTATATATTATTGAATCCGACATGTGAATTGTGTAAGGAAATAGTTTAGGTTGGAACTTCAAAACACAACAAGAGAAAAAGGGCAAATCCCCATTTGGCCTATGCCATCTAAACTTTCGTTTGTTCCGTTCCTTTGATGTTTTATGTATACTCAAACCCTATATGATCTTAATAGATTCATTTAATATTAAATAAGCTTAATTATCATGTGTTGATGCTTATATTATTCCTAAATCAGATTTAGACTTTTATGTCACAAGTTAGCCACTATGAGCTGACATTACATTCACAATTCCATTTCGTCGATCGTTCACTATTAAAAAATCATGTTTTAGCAACGGGCAAATTCTGTAGCTAAACAGAAATATCCGTCACTAATCTCATTTAGCGATGGATTAGCAATGGATTATCAAGCAATTCTACTAGCTACTAGCATTTTAGCGACAGATCAGCGACGACGTTCGTAGCTAATTCCAGTTTGTTTTGTAGTGGTTTGACACTATTGTGGATAATTGGATCTCCTTTAGTTCGATATTATCATCTTGGCCGAGTATCCATTCTTGTGTATATTGCGGTGCTTGTTGTTTTTGGGGATCATCAAGTTTTAGTGGAAACGCTGCCGAAATATTTGGAAATTCGAAGAGTTTGACAAATGTTGAGTTCCTTGGTTCTAAATTGGTTATAGAGGGTTCCTAATGAGTTAATTTATCATAGTATCTCATGTACAAACTTAGTTTCCCCCTAAAATGGTGATAGGCTCCTATGTGTAACTTATGGACAACGAGCGTTAGATTACGTTTGTGATTCTGTTCATGGTTTCCTTCATGATCTCCTGAGTCCATATGATATTTTCACATGTCTTATGACTCATACATGTTACATTGATTATGATTTAGGAATATATCCCATAACACCTGCAAGGCCTATTGATTATATGTTGGGGGATATAGCCCATAACACCAGTCGGCCATGTTCATTATATATTTACTTGCTTGGGTCGGGGGTGGGTATAGCCCATAACACCAGTCAAGCATGTTATGTATGCGTATATAGCTATAGTGTGCATTGCAAGACAATACATGAGGCTAGTATAGTTTTACAGTTACCTGATGTCACGCTCTGAAATCGGGGAGCGCGACCGACTCTCAACCGAGTAAACCCGGACGAGCAAGCCTATTAGATTTCCTTTTACCCAGACTCATTCATGGATAAATAGGTTACATATTTTCGTTAATCAGACAATAAGATGATCATGTCTGCAATACAAATTTCTTGCCATAAATTACTTCATTTTAAGTTCTCAAAATACACACACTGCTTCATGGTTCAAAGTGGAACAAGTGATGTAATCACAACACAACTTGTTTATCATTCCCAACACCCATATACAACCCACACTTAGTCTATGGAGCCTCTAAAAATACCAAAGACTACAATGATAGTGCCGGTAACAAGGCTCCGGCTATATCTCAAAACACAATAACACATACTAAACAAAAGATGCACAACCCCGTAATGAGATGGGGCTCACCAAGTCAACTGGGAATAATGAGCACTGCAATCACCGGATAGTATCCTTTGCTGTGGAACCACCTGCATCCATTAAAGATGTAGCGCCCCCGGCAAAATGGACGTTAGTACATGTTGAGTAGTACTTGTATGAAAACCAAACACCAATTTAAGAACTCGAAAATACATTATGAATATGATGAATCAAGGCGACAATAGAATATCATAGATAGTCGTTTAAACCAAAGCAAGCTCATCAAGAGCTATCATTAATATTTATAGAATTTAAGATGAGATCCTCTGTAACCATTTTCACAAAAAGAAGCCCTGCCGCCTCACCCCAATGTATGCAGGTGGAGATGTAAGCACAATACCAAATCTCTTCTCAAGAGGCCATGCCGCCTCACCCCAATGTATGCGGGTGGAGGTGTAAACACAATACCCATTTTCACACAAGTGGCCCCACCGCCTCACCCCAATATATGTGGGTTGAAACGCATCAACCATACCAATACCTACACTAAGCAGTTTCCGCGCCCCCCTTTTCTCTCTCGCGAAAGCGGGCTTCGATGTGTGATAACTCTTTTGAGTGGGAGGTAATGTGTTAAAAGAAGAAGATTCACCACCTAATGATTTTTAAGTTGCGTTAGGGCACCTATTATGCAGATAACTCTGTTTTACTAGTCAGCGTCACCAAAGATCGGGTAAAGGCTCAAATTACCTCAAAGAGAAGGTGTTAAGTACTCCTCGAGGTCCACAACTGTGGGTCCCGACCAAACTTATGACTATGTGGTTTATAATTAGGAAAGATGATTAAATAAACAAAGAGAATAAAAGGTCAAAAAGTTTCATTATAACACAGTGAGAATTGGTACAAATCTTAAGGACTACAAGGATACAACTATAATGGTCTATATTAGATGACTATGTGTATAAAGAGAAAAAGGGGGTCCTAAGTTTTTTAGCCTAAACGATCACCCCGCGCAAATTAAATAATACTTCGCAACTCCTTTTAGATACGAGTTGCTCATATTATTCAGCGAGCAAAAACTATCAACTCCTGCTACCCGATTATGATGTTGAAGCTGTTTCCTTAAAGCATTCTAATTCAATTCTAGGTCGCGTCCTATGCGTTCACTACACGTCACATGCCTATGGTCTAGGAGGCGTTGGACCTCTATTTGGGTGGTTCTAGACTTTACTTAGGCTGGTCAAAATGATAAAAACTAAAAGACGTTCAAAACAAATAGGACTTCAGTTAAGGACAGTTAAAGGCTCAAGTTAGCCTCCACACACAGACAACAAATGCACGCAAATAGATTTCTACGTTAGGCACAAGACAGTTTCAGAATTGAGGAAAATTGAAGTCATTAAGCTCTATAGACATGGTTTATAAACAACGACCCAGTTTAAGAGTATCAAGTAATGTTATGCCGTTTATTGAGATTACAGATTATAAGTTATTAAAACCTATAGACATGGTCTCTAAGTGATTTACGCAATAGGGGGAATGCAAACTATTGGTAATACTGAGAGTTTCGTATGTTTGATCCTATTGGCATGCTTTCTAAGCAAGTAGCAGTGTTTTATAGCTAGGTTGTAATAGTTTGCAGTTGAAAGCTGATTCTATAACACTTCGTACTTATAGGCATGTTTTCTAGGCGAGAAATAGATATAACAATAAATGATGAATCACTTAAGAACCTATGGACATGATATCTAGATGAGGACCAGTAGAGCATAAGCTAGTATAATCCTATAGGCATGGTATCTAATGAACATGCTACCATTATGCAAATTAAAGGATGGTCATTGGCATTTGTTTCCTATAGGCATGATGTCTAGTGACACATAGCAATGTACATGGGAACAAATAGAGTATTTAAGCTTATGCTTTGATAGTAAAGAAGTTGTGCGAGTGTGTGATTCCCCTAATGGCAGGATATCTGCTAGTGTACATGGAAATTCAAATAGCATATATAGAATGTTGGATAAAATAACAAGTAAATCATACGAATCCTATAGGCATGTTTTCTACCCTTTAATGCAAACATTGAAATATACTGTTTCCCTAATTTCACTAACACTCCAATTATTTATTACAAAATTATTACAGACCAGATGAGAAATATAAGTACAAATATTACACAAGAAAATATAGTAGGACTAAAGCAGGCCCAAAAGAGATACCCAGTATTTCCTAGGCCTTCAACAAACTCCTTCTTCGCAAATAGCATGCCCAGATCCAAACAGGGGACTATGCCCATCAGCACAGCCCAAAAGTCATAGAGGAACTCAAGCCAAACCAAACAGTCACAAATTGCCCATATGACCCAAATATTGAATTACACATAAATCACTTACACAATCCAGTTTGCAAATTATACAAATAATGTGAGGAAGAAAAGGTAAATACCATAGACAGCTCAAGTTCCAGCAGCAAAGAGAGCGATCAAAGAACCCCAAATCCTAGGGTGTCAGAGTTCACAAGGGTCTCAAATGGACCCCGAGCAGTGCTCACACTAGGGAGGTCAATAGACAGAGTTTTGGTGGCCTTGGCTTTCAGCCGACCAAGAGTGATAGATTCAGAATATTGTAGGTAACAAATGAGAGTGAGATGACAATGATCAAGTGATAGAATTTGAAGTGGTGCACTTATATTTTCGAAGAAGATATAGGAGGGATGATTAAATAGAACATATAAGCAAAGAGAATTAACAAAACAATGCAAAGGACGGTTGATATCACAAGTTCAAGCACTTAGGGGCAGAAAATATTTCGTAAGAAGCAGGGGAATCAAGTTTTCTGAGACTACAAGATTAACATACAAAGGTGCACAATGCCAAACGAGTCTAAAGTAGAGCACTAACTTAAATGATTTAAAGCCTAGGGGTCCAAATTATGTTGAATATCCATCACAACACCAGAAAGTAGACATGCCAACTTATATCACTATGGAAACACAGTATCAAACATTATAAGGAAACACACGTTAAGATGGCTACTCTAAAGGTCCTAACTAATCACCATGGGATAAAGGATTAGGCAAACCGAAGACATAATGAGTGACAAAATAGCATGGTAGCAGGTCATAGCTAGAGTGAAGGTCATAGATTAGGACACATTATAGATACAGGTCCATCATTACAGTAACCCAGAACAAACAAGGGAAGCAAACTCATGCCAAACGGTAAATGTAAACATTCAGGTACCAACACATTAGGCTAAACGAACTTAAGATAGTCCAAATTATTCAAATTAAGCATAAACATATCGCAGAACTTGCAGATTTAGGTAAGATCAAATGCTAAAGAATTTTAGATCACAAAACTAGTTCAATGTCAACAAGGTTGCAGATAGAGATCCTCTAGAAACACATTAGGTGATGAAATTTCAGAGGTATGAATATGCAAATCACGAACACAGGAGAATAAAATTGCAAAAGCTAAGGAACTTACCAATCATCACTTGACAAATAGACAAATAAGTAAGAACAAACTCGACAATACTCTGAACGTTAGCAAAGAGCAATAGAACACAGAATCTTAGTGTGTCAGAGTTTTCAAAGGCTTCAAACAAACCCCGAGCAGTGATCGCACCAAGAAAAGTTAAAAAAGTCGAATTCTGGTGGCCTTGGCTTTCAGCCGGCCAAGAGCCAAAGTATAGAACATGAGAATGAGAGAATAATAGAGTGACAACCTTTAGTTCTTTAGTGAATCTCGTGAGAAAAGTCTGTTTCAAAGGGGAATGGGGAGGGGTTTATATAGTAGTAGAAATCAAGAAAACAAACAAGGAAACACTGTAAAATGTAACATAAATAAGGAAATAATAACATGCAGAATCAGTTTAATCGGATAGGAGAAAAATTAGAAAACCCTAGTTCATGAGGGAGAACCAAAAAATGGTCAAAACTCTCACTAAATCAAACCCGTAAGACCTTGCCATGATGCATATGGACGAAATATCATCCAAATACCGAAGGGTGAAGCCGATCTCCCTTGATTCGGAGATTGATATTTGCCAAAAATGGAGCAAGTACTGTGTAATACCGTAAAAAGCTATCGGTAGCGAAGGAACATAAGTATGTTAAGTAAATAACAGGTGAATCCCATTGTTAACGGGATTAGGAGAGGGATTGGTGAAGGGTGGCGATTAGGGTTCTTCAGAGAAGAGGGGGGATTCTAGGGATTTCAATGTGGTAGGTCGGTAAGAAATGGGCTTGGGTTTTGGGTAAGGGGGAATATAAAGAAACGGGTAGGTGTGTTATGGGCCATTGATCATTTGAGATCAACGACCAGGATCACAAGGGAGACGGGGCGGGTTATTTGAAATGGGTTCTGCCTGGGTTGAGATTAAGGGGTCATTTGGATAGGGTTGTTGAAGAGGAGAGTGAGTGGGCTAAGTGTTTGAGCCAAAATTGGTCCAAATATTAGCCTAAAATTGGGTCAATTTTAAATAAGAGATTAAGGGGAAAAAATTTAATAATAAATAGTTAAAAAGTGCTATCTATGCAACTTAATACTTTAAAACGATAGTAGAAGATTATAAAAAATGTAGAAACTTATTTTGACCTTGAATAAAATGAAAAATACAATAAAGTTGTAAAATATAAGCTATTATTCCAAGGTTGTGCAAATAGCCTAAAATAGTAGCGTAAAAAGTTAAGTAAAAACATTTGAAACAATGTGATATGGATACAAATAATAATTTTAGATGATTAAGTCATCACAAAATGATTTGAAGGAGTAATTAAGAAATATTCAAGTAATGTAAATGTAAGAAAATAAATTTTAAAGCTTTAGAAATTATGGAAAATTATAGAAAATGCTTGTATAGATTTGTTAAAGTAAATAATGATGCGAATTGATATTTTGAAGGTATATATACTATTTGAGAAAATATGAGGCAAAATGGGTATCAACAATTGCCCTTTTTTACCCGAAAATGATGAAAGATTTGTCGGGTAAAGGAAATGATGACCAATTTGGCCGAATTGAGTGAGGAATGATGTGATTTAAAAAAATGGAGGTCGAACTCTAGTTCCTGAGTTGCCTACATATCCCTGGTGTTACGGGAATCATGCAGTGTGTAGTTATCAATCCAACGGTGAACGAAACCAATTAAGTTGTTATAGGAATGTTTGCATGTTTCGGAGAGGGTTTTGTTGGGTGTGATAGTATTGGATGAATTTATTCGAAGTCGTGAATGTGAATTTGAAATGTTATGGTTGTGTCACAAGGCAGAAATCTAAACGGTCACATAGTAAAAGGGAGGCAATTAATGGTAGTTGGTTACGTTTAAAACAATTGAAGAATGTGAATGTTGTGAACAGAAACCGGAGCAAATATTGCTCCCATTTGTAGAATGGTTACCTCCTGGATTACCTGTAAAACTTAAAACACGATGCGTGCGAATATATATATGAGTTATTGCAAAAGTTTTAACTTAATGCGAATCCTTCTGGACCATGACGGTGAGGATGATGTCCTTATACCATGACATCCTGGGCCATGAAGCGTATGATAAGGGATTAGTAGGCCATGAAATGGTGTCCTCAGGCCATGCAGATGGTGCCTCTGGACTATGATGTCTTTGAATAATGATGTGCAATTTTGAGAGATCCTCAGGCCATGGAATGGTGTATTCCGGCTATAAGGATGATGCCTTCGGACTATAACTCCTTTGGACAAAATGGCGATGTTTCAGTCCATGCAAAGAGATGATGCCTGGTCATATGCGAGGACGAGAAAAGACAAGGCTTAGTCTTGTGTGAGATGAGGGCAGCGCTTAGCCCGAGGTGACCAAAGAGATAGTGCTAGGTCTTAGGTAGCGTAGTGGAGATAGTATTTAGTATCATGCAAGAAAAGGCAGTGCTTAGCCTTATGCAATTAGGGAGGCAGTGCTTAGCCTCATGCAAGAAAAGGAGACAATCCCTAGTCTCATGCAGGGAAAGACGGTGCTTAGCCTTATGCAATTAGGAAGGCAGTGCTTATCCTCATACAAGAAGAGGAGACGATGCTTAGTCTCATACAAGGAAAGGCAGTGCTTAGCCTCATGCAATTAAGGAGGCAATGCTTAACATTATGTAATTAGGGAGGCAATGCTCAGCCTCATGCCAGAAGAGGAGACAATGCTTAGTCTCATGAAGGGAAAAGCAGTGCTTAGCCTCATGAAATTACGGAAGAAATGCTTAGCCTAATGCAATTAGAGAGGCAGTGCTTTGCCTCATGCCAGAAGAGGAGACAATTCTCAGACTCGTACAGAGAAAGGCAATGCTTATCCTTATGCAATTACGGAGGCAATGCTTAACCTCATGCGAGAAATGGAGACAATGCTTAGTCTCATACAAGGAAAGGAAATTCTTAGCCTTATGCAATTAGGGAGGTAGTGCTTATCCTCATGCAAGAAGAGGAGACAATGCTTAGCCTCATACAGAGAAAGGCAGTGCTTAGCCGCAATTAGGGAGGCAATGCTTAGCCTCATGTAAGAAATGGAGACAATTCTTAGTCTCATGCAAATAAAGGCATTGCTTAGCGTTATGCAAATTATGGAGGCAATGCTTAACCTCATGCAAGAAATGGAGACAATGAAGATTTTATTAAGATGTGACCAAACCCACAGGGGTGCCTACGTAGCCCCTCTTAAACGAGAATCAGGTCAAGCGTAGTTCAGTTACATCAAGTGAAGAAATGTAAACAATCCTAAACATAGTATCTCTTGAATGTGTCTGAGTTGATAGGTTTGGCCGAATCTCTCCGTCTATTTCTGCAAATATGAGTTCTCCTCATGTTAATACTCAATGAACCATGTAGGTACCTTTCCAGTTGGGTGATTACTTCCCCTTGGCTTCATATTGATGTGGGAAGATCCGTTTTAGCACCAACTACCCCGGTGTGAATTGCCTTGGTCTGACCTTTTTGTTGAAAGCTCTTCCATTCTGTTTTGGTAGAGTTGACCGTGACATACTGCATTCATTGTCTTTCCATCAATGAGAGCTAGTTGTTCATAGAAGCTATGTACCCATTTTGTGTCGCTGAGCTCTACTTCTTGTATTCTCAAAGAAGGGATTTCTACTTTGGCAGTAATAACTACTTCAGTTCCATAAATCAATAGGTAAGGAGTTTCCCAAGTTGATGTGCGAACCGTGGTACGATATTCGTGCAGAGAAAATTGCAACTTCTCGTGCCATTACTTGTAATATCTACCATTTTCCTTAGTATCTTGTTGATGTTCTTATTGGCAGCCTCTACAGCTCCATTCATTTGAGGCCTGTATATCGTGGAATTCGTATGCTTGATCTTGAAAGTTTCACTCATGGCCTTCATTAGGTCACTATTGATATTGGCGGCATTGTCGGTGATGATTGACTCTAGCATTCCGAACCGACAAACAATGCGATCTCGAACATAATTTGCGATGACCTTCTTGGTTATAGCTTTGTAATATGTGGCTTCAACCCATTTTGTGAAATAATCTATGGCCACTAGAATGAACCTATGCCCAATTGTAGCAGCAGGTTTGATTGGACCGATGGCATACATGCCCCAAGCGAAGAAAGGCCAGGGTGCACTTGTTGCGTTTGGTTCATTGGGTGGGATTCGTATCATATCAGTGTATATCTGCCATTGGGGATATTTCTGAACATACTTGATGCAGTTTGTTTCCATAGTCATCCAGAAATACCCTGCTCTTAGTATTTTCTTGGCTAAGACGAAGCCATTCATGTGCGGTATGCAAGTTCCAGCATGTATTTCCTTGAGCAATCTGGATGCTTCTTTGGCATCGACGCACCATAGTAACCCCAATTCAGGAGTTCTTCTATACAGAATTCCTCCATTTTGAAAGAAATGCTTTGCTAATCTTCGAAGCATGCGCTTTTGAGTATGGGTAGAGTGCTCTGGATATTATCCTTTTGTCAAATATTCCTTGATGTCGTGGAACCACAGATTTCCATCGCTCTCTTCTTTAACATGAGCACAATAAGCTAGTTGTTTATGAATTTATATTGGGATAGGATCAATGAAGTTCTTGTCTGGGTGTTGTATCATGGACTATAGAGTGGCCAATGCATATGCGAACTCATTTTGAATTCTCAGAACATATTTGAATTTTATCTTTGTGAACCTTTTGATCAACTCTTGTACACAGTGCAAATATGGCAATATTTTAGTGTTCTTTGTAGAACATTCTCCTAAAACCTGATGCACCAATAGATCAAAATCTCCAATTACCAACAGCTCCTGAACATTCATGTTAATGGCCAACCTGATTCCCAATATGAAGGCCTCATTCTGCCATATTGTTGGTGCATGGAAACCTGAGTTCTGCGGATACCGGATAGTGTTGGTCGTTCTCTAATACCAAGACAACTCCAATACCAACTCATTTGAAGTTTGCTGCTGCGTCGAAGAACATTATCCAATCATCATATGCTTCGGTGATATCTTCTCCCATGAACGACACCTCCTCATCAGGAAAATACATTTTCAATGGTTCGTATTTTTTGTCTATGGGATTTTCTGCCAAACGATCCGCCAATGCATGTCCTTTGATCGCCTTTTGAGATACATAGATGATGTCGAACTCACTCAGTATTATTTGTTACTTTGATAGCTTACCCGTAGGCATGGGTTTCTAAAAGATGTATTTTAGCGCGTCCATCCTTGATATGAGATATGTCCATGTCAAAGCACAGCAGGTACGTTCCAGCAAAGAGTACCGGGCTTCATTGGGTGTGAATTTCTTGCTCAGATAATATATCACCCGATACTTTCTTCCAGTCTCATCATGTTGTCCCAAAACACAGCCAAAAGCATCATCCAATACGGACAAATAAAGGAATAGGGGTCTTCCTGGTTCTGGTGGGACCAAAACGGGTGGTTTAGATAAATACTCCTTGATTT
>AWOL01S0029655.1:0-27410 GCA_000715115.1 Nicotiana otophora
TGCTCCTCTTGAGCAATAGCTAGGAGCAATTGCCTCCATGTTATGATCAACTTGATCATTTGCACCTTTCCTTTTTCGGGGATTCTTATCATTGGAACCGATTTGTCTACCACGTTTAAGGCGTGGCCTAGACTCATTTGCGGTATCATACTGTCCAGCTGGGACATCAACTCGAATTGGAGCATTTATAGCTTGAATATGCGATTTTGTAACCCGTGGAAGGTTAGTAAATACATCTGGCAATTGATTTGCAACATTTTTCATATAAATGATCTTTTGAACATCTTGTTCACATTTATTTGTACGAGGATCCAAATGATATAGAGATAATACGTTCCAATCTATCTCGTTTTCCAGCTGTTTATTTTCTCCCCCTGATGTTGGGAAAACTGATTCATCAAAATGACAATCAGCAAATCTGGATGTAAACAAATCTCCTGTCATAGGCTCCAGATATTTAATAATATAAGGCGATTCATAACCAAAAGAAACTCCCAACCTTCTTTGGGGACCCATCTTTGTTCGTTGTGGTGGAGCAATTGGAACATATACTGCACATCCATAAATTCTTAGATGGGAAATATTTGGCTCCTCACTAAAAGCCAACTGTAATGGGGAGACTTCATGATGACTGTTGGCCTTATGCGCATAAGTGTTGTTGTATCTAAAATAGCATGTCCCCACACTGAAAGGGGAAGTTTTGTCTTCATTAGGAATGGTCTAGCTATTAATTGGAGGCGTTTAATCAATGATTCTGCTAGACCATTTTGAGTATGAACATAAGCAACCAGATGCTCAACTTTTATTCCAGTGGCCATACAATAATATGTAAAGGCCTGATATGTAAATTCACCAGCATTATCAAGACGAATTGTCTTAATTGCATAATCTCGAAATTGTACTCTTAACCTTATTATTTGGGCCAGCAATCTCGCAAATGCCATATTACGAGTTGATAATAAGCACACATGTGACCATCTTGTAGATGCGTCTATCAAGACCATAAAATACTTGAATGGTCCACATGGGGATGTATAGGCCCACATATATCACCCTTCCAGAAATGTAGGGGATTCAATCCCAACTTTAGTTGCTGATTGTTTAATAACTAATTTTCCTTGAGAACAAGCAGCACAAAGGAATTCCTTAAATTGAAGAATCTTCTTTCTCTTCAATGTGTGCCCATTTGAATTCTCTATTATTATGCGCATCATGTTAGAACCGGGATGGCCCATCCGGTCATGCCAAATGTTAAAATCATTAGTAGAAAAACTTTTCTTTACTATGGCATGTGATTCAAACACACCAATGTTTGTGTGGTACAACTCAGAAGAAAATATGGGTAATTTTTCGTGCACACATTTTTACCCCGCTTTTATTGTAGTAATATAAAGGTATTCAACCTTTCCTTCATTAGAGGTCCCAACATGGTAGCAATTTTTGCGAATAGCTTTGAAACTCAACAAGTTTTTTTGAGACTTACTACAATACAATGCAGTATTAATAGTTAATATCGTTCCTCTAGGTAGTAATAAGGCCGCTCTTCCAGAGCCCTCAATTAACTTTGTACTACCAGATATTGTATTAACATAGGCCTTTTTCATAACCAAATAAGAAAAGAATTTCTTTTCTCTTAATATTGTGTGAGTTGTAGCACTATCCAAAAGTCATAAATCTTCATTACCCAATTGAATAATGGGGAATTTTATTTTTTTCATAAAAAATTAAAGCGCACCATGAGAAATACGGAAAAAATAACAACACCAACAACAACATAAGAGAACTTAAGTACTACTTGAAAATAAAAACAACTTTAGAACGAGACAAAAAAAACACTAAAATACAAATAACAACATAATTGCATTGCCTAGTAAAATGATCAAACTTTAGTTTTGATCTTCGAAGAAGTCTTCAACTTCCAAATGAGTAAGATCATAGAGGCCTTCAAAATCATCATCATTCCAAGCAAGATTTGCCTTGGCATTGTCATCATTTTTGTTTAAAGGCCCTGCCTCAAAATCATTTTTAAAGGTCAAGTGAGACTCCACTAGGGCATCAGCGGAAGCTGTTCCAATATTATTTGCCTTCTTTTGATGGAGTTTTGATAAAGCCTGACAAAATACTCAGGTGCACGAAATTCAATTTTTCAATGATCTTTCATGCCACAACGGTGGCAGTTACTGCTTTTGCCTCTTGAAGGACTATTTTGAGAACCCATATTGTTCTCTCATTTTCCGTGGCCACCACGATGACGATTATTATATCGTCTCTTTCCATTTCCATGCCCACATACATTCATATGGCCATGATAATTATTCTGTCTTTTTATAGACTTATCACGTCTCGCTACTATATTTGCTTCAGGAAGCAGAGCTGACCCTGTGGGATGGGCTTCATGATTTTTCAGCAAAAGGATATTATGTAGCTCAGCCAGAAGGAATGAGATCAATTCAAAATACTTTTTAAAACCCCATTCACGGTATTGTTGTTGTAATACAATATTTGATGCATAAAAAGTCGTAAGAGTCTTTTCCAACAAATCCCCATCATTCATATCATCCCCATATAATTTTAATTGGGAAGTTATTAGAAATAGAGTAGAGTTATACTCACTTACGGTCTTAAAATCTTGCAACTATAAGTGCATCCACTCATATCGAGCCCTTGGCAATACCGTAGCATTAAGGTGATTATATCTTTCCTTCAGGCCATTCCACAATTGAAGTGGATCTTTCACTGTTAAGTATTCATCCTTCAAACCTTCATCCAAATAATGACGAAGGAAAATCATGGCCTTCGCTTTGTCCTGGCTTGATGCCTCATTACCCTGAGTAATGGTGTCACCAAGGCCTTCAACGGCTAAGTGAATCTCAACATCGAGAACCCATGATAGGTAATTCTTTCAAAAAATGTCAAGTGCAACAAACCCAAGCTTTGACAAATTCGACATAGTGAAAACTATCAAAGAAGATAAATAATTAGAAATCATTAGGATAATAGCGTAAAAATNTGACCATCTTGTAGATGCGTCTATCAAGACCATAAAATACTTGAATGGTCCACATGGGGATGTATAGGCCCACATATATCACCCTTCCAGAAATGTAGGGGATTCAATCCCAACTTTAGTTGCTGATTGTTTAATAACTAATTTTCCTTGAGAACAAGCAGCACAAAGGAATTCCTTAAATTGAAGAATCTTCTTTTTCTTCAATGTGTGCCCATTTGAATTCTCTATTATTATGCGCATCATGTTAGAACCGGGATGGCCCATCCGGTCATGCCAAATGTTAAAATCATTAGTAGAAAAACTTTTCTTTACTATGGCATGTGATTCAAACACACCAATGTTTGTGTGGTACAACTCAGAAGAAAATATGGGTAATTTTTCGTGCACACATTTTTACCCCGCTTTTATTGTAGTAATATAAAGGTATTCAACCTTTCCTTCATTAGAGGTCCCAACATGGTAGCAATTTTTGCGAATAGCTTTGAAACTCAACAAGTTTTTTTGAGACTTACTACAATACAATGCAGTATTAATAGTTAATATCGTTCCTCTAGGTAGTAATAAGGCCGCTCTTCCAGAGCCCTCAATTAACTTTGTACTACCAGATATTGTATTAACATAGGCCTTTTTCATAACCAAATAAGAAAAGAATTTCTTTTCTCTTAATATTGTGTGAGTTGTAGCACTATCCAAAAGTCATAAATCTTCATTACCCAATTGAATAATGGGGAATTTTATTTTTTTCATAAAAAATTAAAGCGCACCATGAGAAATACGGAAAAAATAACAACACCAACAACAACATAAGAGAACTTAAGTACTACTTGAAAATAAAAACAACTTTAGAACGAGACAAAAAAAACACTAAAATACAAATAACAACATAATTGCATTGCCTAGTAAAATGATCAAACTTTAGTTTTGATCTTCGAAGAAGTCTTCAACTTCCAAATGAGTAAGATCATAGAGGCCTTCAAAATCATCATCATTCCAAGCAAGATTTGCCTTGGCATTGTCATCATTTTTGTTTAAAGGCCCTGCCTCAAAATCATTTTTAAAGGTCAAGTGAGACTCCACTAGGGCATCAGCGGAAGCTGTTCCAATATTATTTGCCTTCTTTTGATGGAGTTTTGATAAAGCCTGACAAAATACTCAGGTGCACGAAATTCAATTTTTCAATGATCTTTCATGCCACAACGGTGGCAGTTACTGCTTTTGCCTCTTGAAGGACTATTTTGAGAACCCATATTGTTCTCTCATTTTCCGTGGCCACCACGATGACGATTATTATATCGTCTCTTTCCATTTCCATGCCCACATACATTCATATGGCCATGATAATTATTCTGTCTTTTTATAGACTTATCACGTCTCGCTACTATATTTGCTTCAGGAAGCAGAGCTGACCCTGTGGGATGGGCTTCATGATTTTTCAGCAAAAGGGTATTATGTAGCTCAGCCAGAAGGAATGAGATCAATTCAAAATACTTTTTAAAACCCCATTCACGGTATTGTTGTTGTAATACAATATTTGATGCATAAAAAGTCGTAAGAGTCTTTTCCAACAAATCCCCATCATTCATATCATCCCCATATAATTTTAATTGGGAAGTTATTAGAAATAGAGTAGAGTTATACTCACTTACGGTCTTAAAATCTTGCAACTATAAGTGCATCCACTCATATCGAGCCCTTGGCAATACCGTAGCATTAAGGTGATTATATCTTTCCTTCAGGCCATTCCACAATTGAAGTGGATCTTTCACTGTTAAGTATTCATCCTTCAAACCTTCATCCAAATAATGACGAAGGAAAATCATGGCCTTCGCTTTGTCCTGGCTTGATGCCTCATTACCCTGAGTAATGGTGTCACCAAGGCCTTCAACGGCTAAGTGAATCTCAACATCGAGAACCCATGATAGGTAATTCTTTCAAAAAATGTCAAGTGCAACAAACCCAAGCTTTGACAAATTCGACATAGTGAAAACTATCAAAGAAGATAAATAATTAGAAATCATTAGGATAATAGCGTAAAAATGCTTAAAAATTGACATAATATCAAATTTGTGATCTATATAAACTAAAATGATAATTCGAAAGAAAAGTGTCTTTGATGTTAACTAGAACAAAAATGTCTTATAATGTTAACACAATTTCAAATGTCGAACAATATAAAACAAATATTCTTCTCTCAATTAATTCTATTAACACGAAAATTAGCAACTTTCACATGACAATCATGCAAATAACTTAAAATAAAGAAACATAGAATTCATTATTTTTACACATGTCTAGAGATGTGAGAATTTATAAAACTGCATATTAAAGACACTAAACATGAAATCAAAATATATTGACAAGTGAGGGTTGCTCAGTTGGTAAAGCAACTCCACCCATGACCGTTAGGTTCTGAGTTCGAGTCACGCTGGAAGGGAAGTGTGGAAACACTATAGACCCTCCTAATTTGGGAGAGAATTAAAAAAATCAAAATATACAACGAAGAAAACAAAATGAAAAATATAACTGAACAACGAAAAGAGCTCAACTTCGTGCTCATAACGTTTTAAGAAATGTAGCTCAAAGTAACAATATAAAACAAGAAGATAAGTAGAATAAGAGAAGAAGATATAACTTTCTTATTTCTTAATCGTTTACACTTATTGTCATGACCCAAACACCCCTCCGAAAGACGTCGTGACGACACCTAGTCTCTACGACTAGGTAAGCCTAACAAATTGCGGAAATACCAATAAATGAAGCAAAACTTATCAACTAACCGCAATAGATACTGAATAACCAATAACAATGCCTCTCGGCATGTACAATAACCAAATATGCTAGACGTACACAACTTTCCCAAAACCCGGAACATCATGAGTCACGAGCTACAGAAGGAAACTAGTATCTCTATACACCAAAGTTTAATAAAATAAGTATGGAAGGTAAATGACATAGGAGAGAATAGAGGGGGACTCCGAGGTTTGCGGATGCGACAGATGTACCTTGAAGTTTCCGTACAACAACAAGCACTCTCAGCTAATAGCGGGGCTGATATGAATTACCTGGATCTGCACACAAAGCATGTGCATAAGAGTAGCATGAGTACACCACAACGGTACCCAGTAAGTGCCAAGCCTAACCTCGGTAGAGTAGTGACGAGGTTAGGTCCGGGCCCTACTGGGATATAATAACAAGGCAGATGATATAATAAAATGAAGTAAAATGGACAATTTGACAGAAGGAATTCATAGTGAAATAACAAGACACAAACAATTTGATAATAGCAGGGGCACTCCTGAGATACCGTCTCGTTGTCCCACAAGTAAATACTCAACAGGGGATCTCCCGAGATACCATCTCGTAGTCCCAAAGGTAAACACGCTAAGTGATCTCTAAAGGTACCACCTCGTAGTCTCAAACGTAAATGTACAGGGAGAACTCACGAGGTACCACCTCATAGTCTCAAAAAATGTGCAGGGAGAACTCCCGAGGAACCGTCCCGTAGTCTCAAAAGTAAATATGCATGGAGAACTCCCGAGGAACCGCATCGTAGTCTCAAAAGTAAATATGCAGTGAGAACTCCCAAGGAACCGCCTCGTAGTCTCAAAAGTAAACACACAGCTCAAACTAATAACTACAATAGTTAACAACAAGATTTCTACATTTATTCTGATAAAGAACAAGGAAAAACAGGAAATCAACTAGGCATGCTTCACATAGTTCAAATAAGCAATTAAAGCATGTAGACATGCGATATTAGACGAAACGGGATAGCTACACATATTGGCATAGCTCAATTAAGAATGCAAAACACACTAATACTCATTTAAACCGTATAACTCAAATTAAAGGGATAACAGATTACTACTCAGTAAAATAAATCGGGTTTTACAACAAATAGCCCGTGTACGTGCTCGTCACCTCACGTACACGGCGCTCACTTATCACAACAGTACCAAATCCTAAGGGGATTTTCCCCACACAAGGTTAGGCAAGCCACTTACCTCGAACCAAGCTCAATCAATGAGTAAGAATGCCTTTTCCTTGATTATTCAACTCCGAATGGCCCAAATCTAGCCAAAAGTAATTACATATTATAAATGCAACTATAATAGACTATTCTAATTAATGAAATAAAGACTTTAACAAAAAATCCGAAATCCATCATAAAAGGTCTGCCCAGGACCACTTCTCCAAATCGAATAAAAGTCACAAAATCCGAACACCCAATCAACCACGCGTTCACCCACACAAAATTACCAATATCCGACATCAACTTGATCCTCAAATCCTCAAATCAAACTCTTCAAATGCTAGCCTCAACTCCCAAATTCCACCATAAATACATACTAACTAGGTGAAAACATAAATGGGGAAGCAAAATTATTGATAAAAAATAAGCACCAGGAACTTACGTCATGAAATCCCTCGAAAATGCTCTCAATAAATCGCCAACCCGAGCTCAATAATGAAGAAAATGACCAAATATCTCGAAGCCTCACTTAAGAAGATGCTGCCCAGGCATTTCCGCAGCTGTGAAGCCTGGGCTCGCACTGCGCATCCGCTTGTGCGATGAAAAGATCGCTTCTGCGCAAACCAAGTACTCCCCTCTGCCTCCGCACATGCGTTGAAGGGGCCGCACCCGTGAGTGCGCGCCTGCGGTATCCTATCCACTTCTGTGCTCTCTCTTCTCACCTGTGGTTAGCCTTGCGCATCTGCGGGCATCGCAGATGCGGCCTTTTCCACGCACCTGCGACCCTTGAACAATCCACCGAACAACACTTCTGTGCCATATTTCTCGCACCTGCGGTCAACCTTGCGCGGGTGCGATTACACTAGAACCAAAACATCTTCAGGAACAAGCCTAAGTCCAAATTTAATCCGTTAAACATCCGAAAAGAACCTAAGGCCCCCAGGGCCTCAACCAAACATACCAACCAGTCCTAAAGCAACATACAAACTTAGTCGAGCTCTCAAAACACATCAAACAACAACAAAAGACGAATCATCCTCCAATCCAAACTTAATGAACTTGAAACTTCAAATTTCTACAACCGATGCCGAAACCTATCAAACCATGTCCGATTAACCTCAAATTTTGCACACGAGACATAATTGACATTATGGGCCTACTGCAACTTCCGAAATCGGAATCCGACCCTGATATCAAAACGTCCACTACCGGTCAAAATATCCAAAAATTTGACTTTCGCCATTTCAAGCCTAAATCAGCTACAGACCTCAATTCATAGTCCGGACACGCTCCTAAGTCCAAAATCACTCAATGGAAGTAACGGAACCAACGGAACTCCATTCCGGAGTCGTCTTTACATAGTTCCGACTACGGTCAAAATCCTAAGACTTAAGCTTCCATTTTAGGGACTAAGTTTCCCAAATCACTCCGAAACCAAAAACAAGACCTCCCGGAAAGTGACATAAGCAGAAATAGATACAGGGAAAGCAGAAAATAGGGGATCGAGGCTATTACTCTCAAAATGATCGTCCGGGTTGTTACATCCTCCACCTCTTAAAATTATCATTCGTCCTTGAACGAGCATAAAGACATACCTGAAATGGTGAGAAAATGAGGAAAACGGATGTGCATATCCTGCTCGGTCTCCCAAGTCACCTCCTCAACCGGCTGACCCCTCCACTGAACCTTCACGGAAGCAATGTTCTTCGATCTCAGCTTTCGAACCTGCCTGTCAAAAATAGCCATCGGGTCCTAAACATAAGATAAATCCTTGTCCAACTGGATTGAGCTAAAATCCTACACATGAGCCGGGTCACCGTGATACTTCAGGAGCATAAAAACATGGAATAACGAATGAACTCCTGCTAGACTGGGAGGTACGGCATAAACAACATCTCCAACTCGCCGCAACACCTCAAAGGGACCAATGAACCTTGGGCTCAGCTTTACCTTCTTCCCGAACCTCATAACGCCCTTCATTGGCAAAACCTGGAACAAGACCCGCTCTCCAACCATGAATGCAACATCGCGAACCTTCCGATCCGCATAACTCTTCTGTTTTGACTGGGCTGTGCGAAGTCGATCCTTAATCACCTTCACCTTATGCAGGGCATCCTGAACCATGTATATGCCCAATAATCTAACCTCGCCCGGCTCGAACCAACCCACTGGAGACCGCCACCGCCTACCATACAGAGCCTCATACGGTGCCATCTGGATGCTTGACTGATAACTGTTGTTGTAGGAAAACTCCACAAGTGGAAAGAACTGATCCCACAACCCTCCAAACTCCATCACACACGCACGCAGCATATTCTCTAATATCTGAATAGTGTGCTCGGACTGTCAGTCCGTCTATAGGGTGAAATGTTGTGCTCAGCTTCACTCGACTACCCAACTCATGTTATACGGCCCTCCAGAACCATGATTTAAACTGCGTAACCTAGTCAGAGATGATAGATACCGATACACCATGAAGCCCAATGATCTCGCGGATGTAAATTCAAGCCAGCTGCTCGGAAGAATAGGTAGTCATCACAGGAATGAAATGAGCTGACTTGGTTAGCCTATCCACAATCACCCAGACTACATCAAATCTCTGTTTAGTCCGTGGGAGTCCAACAATGAAATCCGTAGTGATCCGCTCCCATTGCCACTGTGGAATCTCTAACTTCTGAAGCAACCCACCTGGCCGCTGATGCTCATACTTCACATGCTGGAAATTTAGACAGTGAGCCACATACTCCACTATGTATTTCTTCATCCTACTCCACCAATAATGTTGCCTCAAGTCCTGATACATCTTCACGACACCCGGATAAATGGAGTACCACAAATTGTGAGCCTCCTGAAGAATCAACTTTCGCAAACCATCTACATTGGGTACACATAACCTGCCCTGCATCCTCAATGAACCATCATCCCCAATAGTGGCCTCCTTAGCAACACCATGCTGGACCGTGTCCTTAAGGACAAACAGATAGTGGTCATCATACTAACGCTCTCTGATATGATCATAAAGAGAAGACCGAGAGACCACATAAGCCAATACTCGACTAGGCTCAGAAATATACAATCTAACAAACTGGCTGGCTAAGGCCTGAATATCCAACACTAATGGCCTCTCTGCTGATAGTAGATATGCTAAACTCCCCAAACTCTGTGCTCGGTGACTCAAAGCATCAGCAGCCACATTGGCCTTCCCGAAATGGTACACAATGGTAATATCGTAATCCTTAAACAGCTCCAACCACCTCCACTGACACAAGTTAAGATCCTTCTATTTGAACAGATGCTGCAAACTCCGGTGATCGGTGTAAATCTCACAAGAAACATCATACAAATAGTGCCGCCAAATCTTCAACGTATGAACAATAGCTGCTAATATAAGGTCGTGTACAGGATAGTTCTTTTCATGCACCTTCAGTTGTCTGGATGCGTAGACAATCACCCTAACGTCCTGCATCCACATCGCGCCGAGACCAATCCACAACGCATCACAATATACCGTATAAGACCCCGAACCTGTAGGTAATATCAATACTGGAGCTGTAGTCAAAGCTGACTTGAGCTTATGAAAACTCTCCTCATACTCCTATGTCCACCTGAATTTAGCACCCTTCTAGGTCAGCCTGGTCATAGGTGCTGCAATGGATGAGCATCCCTCTACATAACGGCGGTAATCCCCGCCAAACCAAGAAATCTCCGAATCTCCGTAGATGATGATGGTCTAGGCCAACTAGGCACTGCTTCGACCTTCTTCAAATCCACCTGGATCCCATCACTCGATACTACATGACCCAAGAATGCCACTAAGTCTAACCAAAACTCACACTTTGAAAAATTTGCATATAACTTTCTTTCTCTCAAGGTCTGAAGCGCAGTCCTCAGGTGCTGCTCATGATCCTCCCGAGTCCGGGAGTACACCAGAATGTCGTCAATAAACACAATGATGAATGAGTCAAGATAAGGCCGGAACACACTGTGCATCAAGTGCATAAAAGTTGTTGGGGCATTGGTCAGCCCAAAAGACATCACAAGGAACTCGTAGTGACCATACCGAGTCCTAAAGGCAGTCTTCGGGATATCTAGCTCCCGAATCATCAACTGATGATAGCCTGAATGTAAGCCAATCTTGGAAAATACTCTGGCACCCTGTAACTGATCAAATAGGTCATCAATATGAGGCAGAGGATATATGTTCTTCACTGTAACTTTGTTCAACTAGCAATAATCAATGCACATACGCATAGAACCATCCTTTTTCTTCACAAACAAGACAGGAGCACCCCAAGGTGACACACTAGGCCGAATGAAGCCCTTATCAAGCAATTCCTGTAACTGCTCTTTCAACTCCTTCAATTCAGCAGGAGCCATACGATATGGAGGAATAGATATGGGATGAGTGCCCGACAACAAATACATGCCAAAATCAATATCTCTGTCGGCCGGCATGCCCGGAAGATCAGCTGGAAACACATGTTACTACTGGAACTGACTCAACTGTAGGGGTATCAATACTGACATCTCTCGCATAAGCTAGATACGTGTCACACCCCTTATCAACCATTCGTTGAGCTTTAAGAAATGAAATAACTCGGTTGGGAGTATACTCTAAGGTACCTCTCCACTCTAATCGCGGTAAACCTGACATAGCCAACATAACGGTCTTAGCGTGACAATCAGTAATAGCATAATGGGGCAACAACCAGTCCATTCTCAAGATAACATCAAAGTCTACCATACTAACTAATAATAAATCGGCTCTGGTCTCAAAACCACTAAGAGAAATCAAACATGACCGATACACGTGGTCCACAACAAGAGAATCTCCCACAGGAGTAGACACATAAATAGGGGAACTCAAAGAATCCCGAGATACACCCAAATATGGGGAAAAATAAGAGGACACATAGGAATATGTGGAGCCTGGGTCAAATAATACTAACGCATCTCTATGATAGACCGGAACAATACATGTAATGACAGAGTCGGAAGTAACTGCCTCTGTATGAGCTGGAAGAGCATAATATCTGGTATGGCCTCCCCCTCTAGGGCGACCTCGACCTCCCCAGCCTCCACCTCGAGTTGGCTGAGCAGGTGGGGCGATAGCTGGTGCTGGAATCATAGCATGAGGACCTAGTGGAGCACGTGGTAGCTAAGAAGTTTGCGGAGGTACACCCCTCCTAAGTCTAGGAAAATCCCTCACCATATGGCGAGTGTCGCCACACTCAAAACAATCCCTCGGAGGGCATGGCTGTTGTGACTGACTCGGGCCAGGTCTACTGGACTGGTCTTTAAAAGCCCCCCGAGCAGGAGGCACACTAGATACTGACGGTGCATAATAAGGCTCTTGGGGCCTAGTAGGGGCTGGAACACCACTAGAGACAGGAAGAGCTGAATGAACAAGGCGACTCACATAACCCCTACCATGTCGAACTACATCTGGGGCACGAGTACCGCTGTAAGTGCCAGACTCTCGAGACCTCTTGGCCTCCCTCTCCTCTCTATCCCGTGCAAGCATGCACCCCAATCTCCTGATAATACTCACAACCTTCTGATAATAAATATCCATCTCCAACTCCCTGGCCATACTAATCCGGATACTGGGGTGGAGTCCCTCAATAAACCGTCAAACCATCTCTCGAAATGTGGCAACCACGACTGGTGCATGTCAGGCCAAATCACTGAAGTTTACTGCATACTCTGACATAGTCACAGCACCCTGGCACAACTACTCAAACTCCATGCTCCATGAGTCCCTGACGCTCTGAGGGACATACGCTGTCAAAAACATGTCCAAGAACTGAGTCCATGTAAATGAAGCTACCTCATCCTGACTACTCAACCCATAAGTATGCCACCACTGATAGGCTGCTCCTTTAAGCTGGAAGGTGGTAAAAGAAACCCCACTCGCCTCTGCTACGCCCATAGTATGTAGAATACGATGACACTCCTCCAGAACATCCTAAGCATCATTTGTAGCCAATCCCCTGAAGGTGGGTGGGTGGTACTTCTTGTACCTCTCATGTCTGAGTTGCTCTGCCTCAGAAATGGCTATCCTAGTCTCGTGCTAAACTGGAACTACCGGCTGCATAGGGATGAACTCTAGGGCTTGGTCAACTTGGACCCTCTGCTCAGGTGTACGGGCTGCGGGAGTATATGCCCCTCTCCCGATCTGAGATATGGCAGGAGCAGTGGAATCAATCCATCCTGAGCTAAGGTGCTGAACTTGCTCAAACACTAGGCTAGAGTCTCCTGGAGAGATGGTGCAGCAATAGGCACCTCAGGTGTCTGCCCTCAGTTGGAGCTGCTGGGGGCTCCTCTATCGCACCGCGCACGGCTGCTCTAGCTGCAGCGCGTGGTCATCCTAGTCCTCTACCCCGGCCCTGGCCTCTTGCGGCTCTAGCAGGGGGGCGGGTGCCTGGTCATCAGATCCTCAGGTACAGGTCCTCACCATCTGTGAGTAAGAATAGAATACAGAAGTTTAGAATTTTTTATGTCAATAAATTTCGCACGACAAGGAATCAAAGAAGTATTAGTTTTCCTAATAGTTCCATAGCATCCCGAAGATAAGTACAAACGACTTCGTACCCATCCACGAGACTCTAACAAACTATCTTGTGACTCACGACACCTATGAACCTAGAGCTCTGATACCAACTTGTCAGGACCCAAACATCCCTCTGAAAGACGTCGTGACGGCACCTAGTCTCTATGACTAGGTAAGCCTAACAAATTTCAAAAATACCAATAATGGAAGCAAAACTTATCAACTAACTGTAATAGATACTGAATAACCAATAACAATGCTGCTCGACATGTACAATAACCAAAACGCTAGATGTACACAACTTTCCCAAAACCCGGACCATCATGAGTCACGAGCTACAGAAGGAAACTAGTATCGCTATATACCAGAGTCTAATAAAAGAAGTACGGAAGGTAAATGACAACAGAGAGAATAGAGGGGGACTCCGAGGTCTGCGGACGCGGCAGATGTACCTTGAAGACTTCGTACAGTAGCACGAACTCTCAGCTAATAACGGGGCTGATAAGAAGTACATGTATCTCCACAGAAAACATGTGCAGAAGAGTAGCATGAGTACATCACAATAGTACCCAGTAAGTGCCAAGCCTAAGCTCAGTAGAGTAGTGACGAGGTCAGGTCCGGGCCCTACTAGGATATAATAACGAGATAAATGATATAATAAAATAAAGTAAAACGGAGAATTTAACAGAAGGAATTCATAGAGAAATAACAACAAACAAACAATGTGATAATAACAGGGGCGCTCCCGAGATACTGTCTCGTAGTCCCAAAAATAAATACTCAACGGGGGATCTCCCGAGATATCGTCTCATAGTCCTAAAAGTAAATATGTGAGGAGATCTCCCGAGGTGCCGCCTCGTAGTTTCAAAAGTACATGTACAGGGAGAACTCCCGAGGTACCTCCTCGTAGTCTCAAAAGTAAATATGTTGGGAGAACTCCTGAGGAACCATCTCATAGTCTCAAAAGTAAACACACAGCTCAAACTGATAAGTACAACAGTTAACAGCAACATTTCTACAGTTGTACTGGTAAAGAACAAGGAAAAGCAAGAAATCAACAAGGCATGCTTCACAGAGTTCAAATAAGCAATTAAAGCACATAGACATGCGATATTAGACTAAACAGGATAGCTACACATATTGGAATAGCTCAATTAAGAATGCAAAACAGACTAATACTCATTTAAACGATATAACTCAAATTAAACGAAAAACAAATTACTACTCAGTAAAATAAATCGGGTTTTACAACAATAGACTGTGTACGTACTCGTCACCTCACATACATGACGCTCACATATCATAACAGTACCAAATCCTAAGAGGATTTCCCCCACACAAGGTTAGGCAAGCCATTTACCTTGAACCATGCTCAATCAATTAGTAAGAATGCCTTTTCCTTAATTATTCGACTCCAAATAGCCCAAATCTAGCCAACAACAATTACATATCATATATACAACTATAATAGACTAATCTAATTAATGAAATCAAGAGTAACAATAATTCCGAAATCCATCCCAAAACTTTGTCCCGGGCCCACGTCTCAAAATCGGGTAAAAGTCACAAAATACGAACACCCAATCAACCATGAGTTCACCCATACAAAAATTACCAATATCCGACATCAACTCGACCCTCAAATCCTCAAATCAAACTCTTCAAATCGCTAGCCTCAACTCCCAAATTCCACCTTAAATACACACAAACTAGGTGAAAAAATAAATGGGGAAGCAAAATTATTGATCAAAAATAAGCCCCAGGAACTTACCTCAAGAAATCACTCGAAAATACTCTCAGGAAATCGCCAACCCGGGCTCAACAATGAAGAAAATGACCAAAAATCTCGAAGCCTCACTTAAAAAGGTTCTGCCCAGGCATTTCCGCACCTACAGAGCCTGGGCTCGCACCTACGCGTCTGCTTGTGCAGTGAAAAGAGCGCTTATGCGCAAACCACTTATTCCCCTCTGCCTCCGCACCTGCGATGAAGGGGCCGCACCTGCGAGTGCACGCCTGCGGAATCCTTCTGCTTCCGCGCTCTTTCTTTGCACCTGTGGTCAGCCTTGCGCATCTATGGGCATCGCAGATGCAGCCTTTTCCACACACCTGCGACCCCTAACCAATCTACCTAACTCCACTTCTGTGCGATATTTCTCGCACCTGCGGTCAGCCTTGCGCAGGTGCAATTACACTAGAACTAGAAAATCTTCAACAACTAGCCTAAGTCCTAATTCAAACCGTTAAGCATCCAAAACACACCCGAGGCTCCCGGGACCTCAACCAAATATACCAACTAGTCCTAAAAGACCATACGAACTTAGTCGAACCCTCAAAATAAGTCATACAACAACAAAACACGAATCACCCTCCAATCCAAACTTAATGAACTTGAAACTTTAAATTTCTACAACCGATGTAGAAACCTATCAAACCACGTCCGATTGACCTCACATCTTTAACACAAGTCATAATTGACATTACGGACCTACTCCAACTTCCAAAATCAGAATCCGACCCCAATATCAAAAAGTCCACTAGCAGTTAAAATCTCAAAAAATTTGACTTTTGCCATTTCAATCCTAAATCAGCTACAGACCACAAATTCACAGTCAGGACACGCTTCTAAATCCAAAATCACCTAACAGAGCTAACAGAACCGACGAAACTCCATTCTAGAGTCGTCTTCATATAGTTCCGACTACGGTCAAAATTCTAATACTTAATCTTCCATTTTAGGGACTAAGTGTTCCAAATCACTCCGAAACCAAACAAAAGACCTCCCGACAAGTCACATAAGCTGAAACAGATATGGGGAAAGTAGAAAATAGGGATCGAGGCTATTACTCTCAAAATGACCGGCCGAGTCGTTACACTTATTAATACCTTTTCATATAAATGCTAAATGAAAAGGGCTTCACTATGATCATTAATCTGTTTACTCTATTGGGCCTTACATTGTCTTTACTACATCCTTAATTACAGTATTTGTTACATTCATATTGGGCCTCATATTGGCTCTATCATACTCTTTATCGTATTTGAATGTTATATTTTATTTGGCCTCATCACTAATATTTTCCTTTTATTTTGGATATATGATCAAACTAGGTCTACTGAGTTCTCAAGAACTCTGGCCCAAGTTCTAGCCTGGAGCCCAAGTCGATGAAGCATGCCGTTGCTGTTTGAAATCTGTTGTGCCAGTATTTCTTTAGGCCCAAATTTCAAGTCCAGTTTCCCTTACTTTCCTCACTACTAGAAAAATTAAACTTGTTATTCGTTTCTATATATATTATGACACTAACAATATTGATTGAATGCTCTTATTATTCCTTAATCCTTTAGGAACCTAGGCAAGTCAACCTCTATAGGTAATAAAAAAGAATTACTGTTACATTACAATCAATTATAAAACTTCAACCCTCTGATCATTTGTTTTGACTCTATAACATCTCATTTTTATTTCACACTAACAGTTTCTTTGAAGCTCAAAACAGCTTTGAAAAGGAAGCAATTCTTCTTCTTAAAGATGGAATTGAAAGATGATTTCTAAGTCAGTTTTCTATAAATAAAAAACTGAAATACATTCGCATTCAGGGATTACTTCAACGAGTTTTCTTTTAAATTTGCATACAAAATTTGAAATCGATTTTTAAGGTATACCTATGACCCATTTTTAGTAGCCTTTACTCTACTAGAGTTATACAAATAATCATACTATTTCAAAGATAAAGTATTCAAAACATAGCCACATCTTACATCTTTTCAAATCTTGTAGATGTGAACATTGTAAAGATATTTCCAAATCTGTTCAATCTTGTAGATGTAAACATTTTAAAGGCTTTTACAAATCAATTATATATCCTCTTTTACAGGTACATGTACTATTTTCTTTCAAATGTTAGACTTTAAACAAGACATAGAGTAAGACACACTTTTAAGCAATAACTTAGTGGAATATAGACATCTAATTCCTTAAACCTAGTCTAAGACCTATGGAGCAACCTCAGGTAGATTCTAGGGGGTATCTAAAACTTTCCCCTTAGAAGAACAAGAACCCTTACCCATTAATCTCACCGGTTAGCAAACTAATAGGATAATAATCTAATAATTGAATAGGTACCCTCGTATACCTTTAAATATTAGGTGGCGACTCGCTTTCATCAACAACGGGGAAATCACTAGGTGAATCTTGTTTTGAATCGTTCAAAATATGGTGCAACACCTCTTAAAGTTAGTTTTTAGAGTATTTGACATTATTGGAGAGGCAGAAAGCTACGCAACACTAGGAAGCACGAATCACAAGAGTTTTTCCCTCTGTTCTTGTTCAATCTGTAGTTTATTCCTTCGAATATTATTATGATTATTTATACAATTATGAGTAGCTAAACTTTCTCATCTAGGGTTTGATAGAACCTATTGAAGGATGATTTTCTACTGCGTTTAATATAAATTTTCCTTTGAATTTTCTCTACTTGTTCAACTATGTTTTCATTGTGGTTGATTGAAGAACTCTCAATTAACTGTACATATTTAGTGTATATTGCTTGGAAAAGGATACACATTTAGGTAGTTGTTTAACAACATCACTCCTAACATATATGAGGAATCAATACGTAGGGATTAAATGTGAGATTAGGAATAACGAAATCTTGGTGCGATCATAGTGAGGGGTAAACTAGTGCCAAAGTATGACACCCAAAATACTCACAATCGGTAGAGAATACCTAGGCCAATTTATAGGAAACATAGTGGGGAGGATTCCGACAATAGGGTCAATCGTAACCCTAGACGTTTCCAATCTCCTCTACAACATTTGCTCTGTTAGTTATAAATTACCATATTTTAATTACTTTGCTCTTAGTTAGTAAACACTCAAGTCATTATTTAATATTTCTGAAGGTTGATTACTTGAATACTTGCAAAACTAATGGTTGTGAGTAGTAGGTTAATTTCTTGTGGGGTTCGACATCGGACCTATAAACCAAATTATATTTGCAATGATCACTAGACATCGTAGGAGATATAGTTGGGCGTGATCAAATTTTGGTGTCATTGTCGTAGAATTAAATGTGTTATTAATTGCAACGAGCAGAATTGCTAAGATTCTTAATTTAGTCAACTTTCGTGACTTTAAATGTTATTATACTAAAATTGTAACGTTTGTAGTTTGTATGTTACAGGTGCATGCTTAGAAACTACTCGAGAACTGGTAAATTGTTTGAAGCATTACCGGATCCTGAGAAAGCTTTCAAGGCATTAAATCGTGCAAACGGGAAAGAAAAATGACAACAACACCCAAGAGAGCAAATTTTATTAGATATGGGTGACGTTTTGGACAATCAAAATAACCAAAATAATGGGGATAACCTGAACAATCAGGGTGTGGCACCGCTGGTGCCAGAGGAAGCCTTGTATGATTGGGCACAACTTGTCGCTGAAATTTTGCAACCGCAATTGCAGTCCTTCAGATACAAGCAGAATAATTTCAAATCATGAACAACATGCTACATCTGCTGTAGAACAAGGTACCGTTCTCTAGGTCTTACATTGAAGATTCATAGCAACACCTGAAATAACTTTTGTCAATTTGTCTCACTCGAAGGAAATCAAATGTGACATCAAAAGCAATCAAATTTTTATTGTTTTCATTCTCAATGATTGGAGCTTAATTCGCTCCCCATAAACTCCATCACCACTTGGAAGGAATTAGTCAAGAAGTTTTTGAATAGGTTTTACCCACCCAATAAGACTACCAAGCAAGTTGATGAAATATTGAGCTTCAAGTAGAAACTAGCAGAAACTTTGCAATAAATATGGGAGAGGTTCAAAGGGTGAAGTATCCACATCATGGAATTCCAAATCAGATGTTGGGACAAAGACATAGGCTTATCTATTTGAACATATATATAACTCTTTGAATATAGTGAATTCCATTCCATTTTTTTACGGATGTGCACGATTATTTCACAGGAAACTACACCAGATGGAGTATTCTGTCTTGCCGGGGGAGTTGGAGAAGTTTGTGCTCTTGTCGCTAATGAAAATATGCTCTTTTCTGGTGCAGACATAACTGTATACAGTTAGTCATACTAAAAGAAAAAAGAGAAATATATGGAGTGGAAGTGCATGCCTATACAACCTGGTCTCTCTTTCTGTAAATTTGTAAATTAACTGGAAAGTACTGTAGGACGGGATAACGGTATGGAGACGTGATACCGAACATACCGATTATGCATATACTGCAACTTGTAAATGACACACCACGCATGTGGTATCACTGGCTATTGGACTCCGCAAACTATATTCTGGTTTCGAGGACAAGTCAATAAGAGTAAGTCAGTTCGACTGCAATGTGAATTCTCACATTATTTTTATTTTTTTTCTTAATGTCGCTATTATGTCTTCAGGTATGGAACCTTGAAATTTTTGAATGTCTACATGCCCAGAAAGGTCATACAAGTGGTGTCACATCTGTTCTATTTTATGATGGTTGTCTTTTTTCATGCTCATTGGACCAAACAATAAAGGTTTATGTTTGTTCTTTTGCTCGAAATTCAGCTCTCTTAAGCTTATCCAATCATGTGTTGATTTGATTGAGCTTTTTTATATTTTAGATATGGTCCATTAACAATTACACTGACAACTTGGAGATTTTTAAAACTCACCAAGAGGAAAAGGTATGTGAGAATCATTAAGCAATATAAGTGTATTGTTGTTTTTAAGATGAAGAGTATCTTTAGGGTTCTTTTCACAGAGGGGACACCGGTTACATAGTTGCATTCATTTTCTATGAGTTTATTGTTGATGGAATATACTTTAAATAATTATACTTAATAACTAAACTTATAGTTGTTGTGTTTCAACATGCTTCCCAGATCAAAGAGTTAGATTACTACATTGATGTTATTGGTATTCTATAGTTAATTAGTTAAAAAGTAATATTCATAGTACAAACTAAAAGATGATTAATATAACTTTCATCCCAAATAAATGATGGGGTTTGGAGTACGAAAGTAGAAATCTTTAACTATTAGTTTAGTTTCGATAATGGTTTCCCTGTTTTGTTTCAAATACAAACTTGCATATTTGGAACTGCATAAAAATACTAGAAAGCACTCCTTTAAAATTGAGATATTTGAAAAAAGTTTGAGAAAGTTGTAGCAAAAGAAAATGTTATCTAATATATCCAAATTGTACCAACGGTGTATAAAATGGTTCGTACGGAGTTAACCGATCAATTGAAATCCTTCATGTAGGGCGTTTTGGCCAAGCAAAAACTTTGAGTGAAATTTATTTATTATGAATTGAATTCTGAAAACGTGTTCTTTTAAGTTAATAAGTATGTTCTCGTATAATGATTATGCTATGTTGCTAATAAAAAGAGCAGCCTGGTGTACTAATCTCCCGCTATGTGCGGGGTCTGGGGAAGAGCCGGACCACAAGTTAAAAGCTAAAATATTAACTAAGTTCTGTAAAAAAACTGTATCATGTATATTTTTGAAAATAAATAGAATCTAGAAGTTACTTTATTATTCAACTCTAATGAAATAAAGTTAGCATCTTGTGAAAAAGAAATAAGATAGTTATCTATGATGTTACTGACCTACTAAAGTCATTTTTCATTCATTCGTAACATCAAAGTCACTTAACTATGCATATAGAACTAAGAAGGTCACTCAACTAGATTTCTTAGACTTTTGATTTTCGTTTTAATTTATACTATAAACTTGCCTATAGAATAAATAAATTTTATTTATAAATTGAAAAATACTATTTAAGCATATATAATATTGAAATAATAAAATATTGAGCATATTAAAAATATTGTTAGAACAATTTGTTTGTAATAATAATTTTGATATTAACAACAAAAATTCAAAAGTTCCTTTACACAATTGAGAATGAAATAAAATAAAAGTTGTAAAATATATTTCATGCACGTAATAGAAAAATACATTATTTAAAATAAATCTTTTTTATAATATACATTGTATATTCTTAAACATTATGCTCAATTATATTATTAGTCCGACATTATATAAGCTAGAAAACTAATTTTTTTTTTATTTTATAAATAAAATATATTTGTTCTATAGGTATGTCCATAATGTAGATTAAAAAGAGCAAAAATCATAATATTTAAAAAGCAAAAAAACAAACTTGATATTTTAGAGGGTAAAATATGTTTGACAATCAAAAGTTTGAGAAATCTAGTTGAGTGACCTTCTGAGCACTATATGCATAGTTAAGTGACTTTCTTTTACAAATGAAAGAAATATGACTTTACTAGATAATTTCATTAAGTCCCTAAAACGGAAGCTTAAGTCTTAGGATTTTGACCGTAGTCGGAACTGTGTGAAGACGATTCTGGAATGGAGTTTCATCGGTACTGTTAGCTCTGTTGGGTGAATTTGGACATAAGAGCGTGTACGGAATGTGAATTTGAGGTCTGTAGCTGATTAAGATTGAAATGTCGAAAGTTTAATTTTTGGAGATTTTGATCTGAAGTGGACTTTTTGATATCGGGGTTGGATTCCGATTCCGGAAGTTGGAGTAGGTCTGTATGTGTGCAAACTTTGAGGTCAATTGGACGTGATTTGATAGATTTTAGCACCAGTTGTAGAAATTTAAAGTTTCAAGTTCTTTAAGTTTGGATTGGAGGGTGATTTGTGTTTTTAGCATTGTTTTGACGTAATTGGAGGGCTCGATTAAGTTCGTATGGTGTTTTAGGACTTGTTGGTACATTTGGTTGGAGTCCCGGGGCCCCAGATTGATTTCGGGTTCTTAACGAATCGAAAATTGAACTTCTGCTATTGCTGAAGTCTTCAGGCATCTGTTGGTTTTGGAACTGCGGTGGGGAGACCGTAGGTGCGGGCACACACGTGAGAAAGGAGGACCGCAAGTGCGGTTTGGAAGAGTTTGGCTTGTGGTCTCATGTACGATATGAAGGCCACAGGAGCAGAGTCACTTCTGCGAAAGTTTGAATGCTGAAGCGGAGAGCCTGGGAGGATTGGGATCGCAGGTGCGATCCCTGGTCCGTAGAAGCGGAAACCTTGGCCATAAGTGGAATCCGCACCTGGGATGATTTTTTCGCAGGTGCAGCGTCACAGGTGCGACTGGTGGTCCGCAGATACGGGATCGCTGGGCAGAAAAGATCAATTTTGAGGGTTTGATCTCATTTTCCATTTTGGGACTTTGACAGCTCGGATTGGGCGATTATGTGAGGAATTGTCAGAGCAAGCTTTTGGGTAACGATTTGTAACTCCTTTATGGTTATATTCCACTAATCTATGGTTGATTTCATCATTTAATTGCGGATTTCTGTTGAAAAGTTGGGGGAAAATGGGAAGAAGTTCTTCAACTAATAGTTTGGGTTTTGATTGAGATTTTGACATCGGATTTGGATAATTTTGGTACGAGTGAACTCATGAGTGAATGGGTGTTCATATATTGTGACGTTTACCCGATTACGAGACGTGGGCCTGAGGAGACGTTTTGGGGCTATTTTATGATTTCTTGCTTTAGCTTTGATTTCAATAATTACATTAATCTCTTATAGTTGTATTTGTGGTATGTAATTGATTTTGGCTAGATTTGGGCCATTCAGAGTCAGATATTCATGGAAAAGGCATCGTTACCGATTGATTGAGCTTCTTCGAGGTAAGTGGCTTGCCTAACCTTGTGTGTGGGAAATCCCCTTATGATTTGGTACTGTTGTGGTATGTGAGCGTTGTGTACGTGAGGTGACGAGTACGTACACGGGCTATTCGTTGTAAAACCTGATTTATTTTAGTGAGTAGTAATCTGTTTTTTCCTTTAATTTGAGTTATACCGTTTAAATGAGTATTGCTCTATTTTCATTATTAATCGAGTTATTCCAATATGTTTAGCTGTCTTGTTTAGTCTATTATTGCATGTCTACGTGCTTTAATTGCCTATTTGAACTATGCGAAACATGCGTAGTTGATTTCCAGTTTTTCCTTGTTCTTTATCAGTATAACTGTAGAAATCTTGTTGTTAACTGTTGTATTATCGGTTTGCGCTGTGTGTTTACTTTTGAGACTACGAGGCGGTTCGTCAGGAATTCTCCCTACATATTTACTTTTGAAACTACGAGGCGGTTCCTCAGGGGTTCTTCCTGCATATTTACTTTTGAGACTACGAGGTGGTTCCTCGGGATTTCTCCCTGCATATTTACTTTTGAGACTACGAGGCGGTACCTCGGGAGTTCTCCCTGCATATTTACTTTTGAGACTACGAGGCGGTTCCTCGGGAGATCTTCCTGCACATTTAATTTTGGGTCTACGAGATGGTATCTCGGGAGCGCCCCCGTTGTTATCACATTGTTCTTGTGTTGTTGTTTGTCTTTGAATTCTTTCTGTTAAATTCTTTGTTCTTACTTACTTTTTAGTATATCGTCCGTCTTATTATAAATATCCAGTAGGTCTTAGACCTGACCTTGTCACTACTCTATCGAGGTTTGACTTGACAATTACTGGGTACCGTTGTGGTATATACATGCTACTCTTCTGCACATGTTCTGTGTGCAAATCCAGGTGCTTCTTATCAGCCCCACTATTAGCTGAGAGTGCTTGTTGCTGTACAGAGACTTCAAGGTACATCTGCCACATTCGCAGACCTTGGAGTCCCCCCTCTATCCTCTCCTATGTCATTTACTTTTTGTATATCTTTTGTTAGACTCTGGTGTATAGAGATACTAGTTTCCTTCTGTAGCTTGTGACTTATGATGTTCCGGGTTTTAGGAAGACTGTGTATTTATAAAGTATTTGTTATTGTACATGCCGAGCGGCATTGTTACTAGTTATTCAATTATCCACTGCTGTTAGTTGCAATGTTTTACTTTCGTTTGTTATTTTTCGCAATTTGTTTGGATTACCTAGTCGTAGAGACTAGGTGCCATCACAAAGTTATATGGAGGGAGTTTGGGTCGTGACAAGTAGGTATCAGAGCTGTAGGTTCATACGTGTCATGAGTCACATGCTGGATTGGTTCCACTTGCTCCTGCCACATCTCAGGCCGGGGGAGGGGCACAGACTCCCGTAGCCCGTACTCTTAAGCAAAGGGTTCAGGTTGACCAGGCCCCAGAGTTCATCCATATGCAGCCTGTAGCTACGGTTCAACACAAGACTAGGACAACCGCTTCTGAGGTAGAGATGCTCAGACTTGAGAGGTACAAGAAGTACCACCTACCTACTTTCAGCGGATTGGCTATAGATGATGCTCAGGGTGTTTTGGAGGTGTGTCATCGTACTCTCTGTACTATGGGCATAGCGGAGACGAGTGGGGTTTATTTTACCACCTTCTAGCTTAGAAGAGCAGCCTATTAGTTGTGGCGTGCTTATGAGTTGAGTAGTCCGGACGAGGAAGCTTCACTTACATGGACTCAGTTCTCGGACATGTTTTTGAGAGAGTATGTCCCTTAGAGCCTCCGAGACTCATGGCGCGCAGAGTTTGAGCAGCTGTGTCATGGTGCTATGACTGCATCAGAGTATGCATTCCGCTTCAATGATTTGGCCTGACATACACTAGCCTTGGTCACCAGAGTTCGAGAGAGGGTTCGACGGTTTATTGAGGGATTCTGCCCCAGTATCCAGATTAGTATGGCCAGGGTGTTGGAGATGGATATTTCTTATCAGTGGGATGTGAGTATTGGCGGGAGATTGGAGGGCATGCTTTCCCGGTATAGAGAGGAGAGGGAGGCCAAGAGGTCTCGAGAGTCTGGCACTTACACAGGTACTCGTGCCCCAGCTGCAGTTCGACATGGTAGGGGTTGTGTAAGTCGCCCCTTTCATTTAGCTCTTCCAGCCGCTAGTTGTGTTCCAGACCCTGCTAGTCCCCAGGAGCCTTATTATGCACCGCCAGTATCTAGTGTGCCTCCTACTCGGGGTGCTTTTAGCGGGAAATCCAACAGACCTAGCCCGAGTTAGTCACACCAGCCACGCCCTCCGAGGGGTTGTTTTGAGTATGGCGACACTCGCCATATGGTTGCCCCAAACTAGGAGGGGTGCATCTCCGCAGACTTCTCAACCACCATGTTGTCCACCGAGTCCTCAGGCTATGATTCCAGCACCAGCTGCCGCCCCACCTACTCAGCCAGCTTGAGGTGGAGGTCGGGGTGGTGGAGGTTACCATAGAGGGGGAGGCCAAGCCAGATATCATGCTCTTTCGGCTCGTACAGAGGCAGTTGCTTCCGACTCGTTCATTATAGGTATTGTTCCGGTCTGTCATAGAGATGCATCGATATTATTTGACCCAGGCTCTACATATTCCTATTTGTCCTCTTATTTCGCCCCGTATTTGGGCGTATCTCGGGATTTTATGAGTTTCCCTATTTATGTGTCTACTTCTGTGGGAGATTCTCTTATTGTGGACTATGTGTATCGGTCATCTTTGATTGCTCTTAGTGGTTTTGAGACCAGAGCCGATTTATTATTACTCAGCATGGTAGACTTTGATGTTATATTAGGCATGGACTGGTTGTCACCCCATTATGCTATTCTTGATTGACACACTAAGACCGTGATGCTGGCTATGCCAGGTTTACCATGATTAAAGTGGAGAGGTACCTTAGAGTATACTCCCAGCATAGTTTTTTCATTTCTTAAGGCTCAACGAATGGTTGAGAAGGGGTGTGACGCGTATCTAGTTTATGTGAGAGATGTCAGTATTAATACCCCTATAGTTAAGTCAGTTCTAGTAGTGAGGGACTTTCTAGATGTGTTTCCAGCTGATCTTCCGGGTGGTCCGCAGATGCGGGATCGCTTGGCAGAAGAGATCAATTTCGAGGGTTTGATCTCATTTTTCATTTTGGGACTTTGAGAGCTCGGATTGGGCAATTATTTGAGGGAATGTTAGAGCAAGCTTTTGGGTAACGATTCTTAAATCCTTTATGGTTATATTCCACTAATATATGGTGGATTTCATCATTTAATTTCAGATTTGGGTTGAAATTTGGGGGAAAATGGGAAGAAGTTCTTTAACTAAGATCATGGGTTTTGATTGAGATTTTGACATCGGATTTGGATAATTTTGGTACGAGTGAAGTCATGCGTGAATGGGTGTTCATATTTTGTGACTTTTACCTGATTCCGAGACGTGGGGACGGGGAGACTTTTTGTGGCGATTTTGTAATTCTTCCTTTAGCTTTTATTTCATTAATTAGGTTAATTTCATATAGTTGTATTTATGATATGTAATTGATTTTTGCTAGATTTTGGCCATTCGGAGTCAGATATTCGTGAAAAAGGCATTGTTACCGATTGATTGAGCTTGGTTCGAGGTAAGTGGCTTGGCTAACCTTGTGTGGGGGAAATCCCCTAAGGATTTTGGACTGTTGTGATATGTGAGCGCCGTATACGTGAGGTGATGAGTACGTACACAAGCTGTTCATTGTAAAACCCGATTTATTTTACTGAGTAGTAATCTGTTATTTTTTCTTTAATTTGAGTTATACCATTTAAATGAGTATTAGTCTATTTTCATTCTTAATTGAGCTATTCCAATATGTGTAGCTATTCTGTTTAGTCTAGTATCGCATGTCTATGTGCTCTAATTGCTTATTTGAACTCTATGAAGCATGCCTAGTCCTGCTTTTCCTTGTTCTGTATCAGTATAATTGTAGAAATCTTGCTGTTAATTATTGTATAATCGGTTTGAGCTGTGTGTTTACTTTTGAGANTTAATTTGAGTTATACCATTTAAATGAGTATTAGTCTATTTTCATTCTTAATTGAGCTATTCCAATATGTGTAGCTATTCTGTTTAGTCTAGTATCGCATGTCTATGTGCTCTAATTGCTTATTTGAACTCTATGAAGCATGCCTAGTCCTGCTTTTCCTTGTTCTGTATCAGTA